>APFE031685073.1:1382-21923 GCA_000404065.3 Pinus taeda | reverse complement strand
GCAAGACTAAGGTTGGTCTCCTTTGTTCCACTCTTATCTATTTTCATAAAGGAAAACGAAAGTAGACTTTACTTGTTTGTTTCTAAGATAGCTACCAGTCTTAGTGGGAATAATAGCATCCGAGTGGACACTATTCCCGGTAACAGTCACTACCCAAAACTCAATGACAAGTTCAAACATGAAAATTCATAGTGGAAGAAAGATACATTTGCAAAAAAATCAATAAGGACTAGATTTGACCCCTACTAGCCATGACAAACATTTTGTCAAACATGTCACAAATATATAATCTACAGATTTAAATAACAGATCTGAGCATAGGGGTCTCATAATTATCTAAGAATCACTAAGAAGAATTGATGCCTCAACACATTAGCTGCAATTTCATCTATTAGGTGATAGATACATTATTCATTTATTTACAAATCAAAACATGAGGAGATCCATGCATCATCATTGTCATAATACATGCTTATAACCAACATAATAACAACAGAAATATCAAGGATACATCAACCATAGAATCCACATATAAACCAATACATTTACACATAAGATACCAAGGAAAGAACCTATTATTAATGAATGAAAAACCAACCTGGTAAGGGACTAACACATTCCACTCGACCATAGATTGGCTGAGCCAAATCTCTCTTCAACCAATCACCCCTGCACCATATTCCAAGCATGAATGTAAGACTCAAACCAAAATAACCAACCATAGCATCTCGAGGCTAAACCACCTCACGCTCATTAATAGAAACAAGGCTTTAATGCAATACACACTAAATCACTAGGCCAAAACAATAAACATGTAATAACAAACTTTACCACGATCTCCACCATATCACTAGGCCAAAACAAGCATGGATGCCATTGGATTCCTCCACCTACACCATGAGGAATATTCTTGTCTCCTAGTCTCTAGGATTTACCGCAATCCAAACCATATCATTAGGCCCTAACCTAGACTACACTCTCCAGGCTTTACTGTATATCCCATCTCGAGATTACTAGGTTTGATGGAGAGAACCCACCTCTAGGATTTATTAAATATCCCACCATCCACCGGATGAGGACTTCTAGGCCCATTGAGGCAACACAAAATATGGGTTTACTGCAGCCCAGAGTCCTATTCAGGGGTTACTAGGCCATGTGTTCTTTTATCCAATGATCCACCTCACTCAGCTTCGAATCCAGCTGACAATATAGCTCAACCAAAACATTAGAACCCCATCACACCATGACTATCCGAAAATGGAAAGGCTAGGCCGAAAAAAACTATCACACTTGGAAAAACCCATGCCAATGACAAAAAGAGAATCACGAATACACATGCAACACCATGCATGCCAAATATAGCAAGGAAACGACACATGCAAATCAATACTTGCAAAGAATCCTGATGTAGTTTCTTGATCCCGCTCTTCCTTGCTTGATCTCTGCTTCCTCTTTGCCTCCTTTGTCTTTCTTGATCCAATGCTGAAATGCTCCAAGAAAACTCTAACTGTCCAAGAGTGTGAGAGAGAGAATAGAGAGAGAGCTGCAAAACTGGATTGACAAAATGGTACCAATTGATGCTCAGAATCCTTTTTATCAATTAGGCCTCTATTTTCTTCATTTTCCATTATTTTCCTTCATTTTCCTCCTTACATGTAACCTGCGACCTTTCACCTTCTTTTTCTTCTAATTTTCATTATTTTCATAAATTAAATGACAATTAATGCCACTTTTCCTTTCCAAAGCCTCGACCATTTACTTTCCCAATTTCCTTATCCATAACCAAATGAACACACACACTAGGATATTTTGCCCAACATTCAACTTGGAATAAGTGACCCGTAATCCATGGTTATTATTTTTCCTTTATTAACTTTTATTACATGGAATTTTCACTAGGGTTGTTACATAAGGTATCTTCCCAACCTTAAGGAGGGGAAAGAAAATATTCAAAGGTACATCAATGGACTACCATAATATTTCAAGGATAGAATCAAATTTGATGAGCCCATGACATTCGTGGATGCAATTTGGAAACTAAAGCATTGCTCTGAGCAATCTAAGCATAGACCTAAATGTAAATCTGATTGGAAATCTAAGGGCAATGCCAAGTTTAAAGGGAAAATGTGAAAGGAAACCAAGAGAGAAAATGCGACCCCTGCTGACCAAGTGTGGTGCAGGTAAATTCTTAGTGCAAACACAAACAATTCCTCTAGCCCGAGAGAGTAGGTCTAGAAACAAACAAACAATGTATGGAAAATTTCATTAAGCTAGAATCAAATAACAGGGCCTACCTCTTAGAATTCTATTCTCCTTGGTGATGATCCTGCTTCCCCACTCCAACTACCTTTCGTTTCCTTCCTTCGAATACCTAAGACAAGAAAACAAATAACAACAACAAACATGATAACATACAATTTGCATTCAACCTACTTAATAGGTTAAGGAACATTAAGCCATCAAATGTAAGATGACACTTCAATGTAGGAAATCAATTAATATTTGTATCCATATAAGTTTAGAAAGAGATTACAACCAATGCCTTGACGTTGCTGGTCTCCTCCGACATATCTGAGATCCCACACTTCTGCTAACATCTCATGGATAGCCCCAACAATGGAAGTTTTAAGGCCTCTTCCCTTTAGTCTCAAAGCAAACCAAACACACTATTCTCCCTCAAACATAAACTAGAGAGCAACAAGCTAAAGATGTCTTGCTGATTATTCAAGCTCCAAAAATACCAATACTAAAAAACTAGTGAAGCTTGTAGAAGGAGGGGTTTATATAGCTTGGATAGAGGGGAGATGGTTCCTCTTATCATGGGAGAAGGCTTTATCTCTTGGGTTGGTTCCATCCTAATAAGGGAAAGGAGCCCAAATTGACTTCCTCGACTCCATCCAGCACAACCATTTACCAGACTTCTGTTACGAAGCTTCTAGACCTGGAAGTTTTGAATCCATAGTTAAAAAACTTTCCAAAAGAGAATCGGTGTGACTGAGAAAAGGATCAGTAGCACCGTACGATGCTAGTACTAGTTTTAATCTCTATGAATCAGTGCGAGGAGGAAACTGGTCAGTACCACGTCTTGTAAACTGGGGTAAAACGAAGATTCTTAGGAAATGATGAAAAAGGGGATCATTCTGCTCATGAAGAGGGACATAATGGGAGTTTCTTCATGGTGGGAAAACATGTAGGGTTCACTGTAGAGGTCCTCCAGGATTGTAGAATGGGGAGTGCAGGGATAATGACAAAATGTTGTGGAATAGATGTCCCCTAAAGCATGAAGGCCAAACTAGAGTGAGGGGTGAAATGCTTTACAAGTAGATACGAGGAACTAGAGTCCATTGTTAGAAAATCTGCAAACAAACATAGATACATATACATCATTGAAAAATCTAACAAATGATACATGAATCATGGTATGGACACAACCATCGAGAGAATTATCATGTAAATGGATCCAAGGCATGGATGCAGCCATCCAATAGAGAGGATCATATCGAAACCAAGGTATGGTCGTAGTCATCCAATAATGAGAAGGATCACATATAATAACTCATGGTATGGTCACAACCATCCATCTGAAAGAGATATGTATATCAACATGATCATGTCACATCACCTCACAACCTAGACTTGTGTAATCTGAACCTAGGGTCTTGCACTCCAAACAACCTGATCAAAGTAAAAATCCTAACATGTGAATGAATGTGTTGAAGTCGAACATGCTAGAAAGTCACTTGATTACTTATCAAATATATAAACCATTAACAAGCGCGAGAGAAACCACCAATAATGATAATGGCTTTCAAGGTACCAGTAGCACAATCCACGGAATGTGAATAAAGGAACTGAAGTCGAACACACGTGAAATAACCCGATCAAAAGCCAATGATGTGAACTTGCTGTCAAGTGCGAAGAGTTTGACATTAGGGCATGCAAGCTCTAAGGTAATGGAAGGGAGTCTCTCGGTCAACTTCTTGGATAATGAGTTGAAGTCGATAGGAAGTGACCATGTCGAATGAGGGCCATGATGTATCCCACATCATCGACTTGAGACAAATGGATGCAATGATTTCAGATGATACAGAGAATCAGGAGTAAGTGTAACTGTAGAAGGACTAACTCTTGAACACATCGGCGACTTGACTCTGGAGTTTGGTAGCTTTTGGATCCATAGGATAGGTGGTCATGATGATGTGGCAGAGATCAAATGGAAGGAAAAAATGAATGGACCAACCTAGGAAGGTCAATGATGAAAAGGAGGATATCCCAACCCGATACGAAGCAAAAAGTGTCATGTTCAATAGTGAGCTACTAACACGACTAATAGAATTTCCCATTTTCCCCCACCATTTTTGGCAGGTACCCCAATTATTTTTTATCACAAGATTGAAGGGGATAGCATGTGCTTGCATTGTATGTTCATCCTTCGGATGAATCTGACCTAATAAGTTTAATGAGCCCTAGGAATGAGAATCTCATGTCCATCATGGTGACGAATCCATTGTCGTTTAATGTTTTAACTAGTTCGACAAAGGCATAACTCAATATATTTTTCATATTTAGAGAGTTTGAAAAAGACATGAAAAAGAAAAATCCACATGGTCCCTTTTTGTACATTTGTGTTTCTTGAGCCCGAAAAGGTAGAAAATGATACTTGAGAGAACTGCTTGACCCTTTCAGTTAAGGAGTGCCTTTTTCGTAAATAGTTTATCCCAACCCAAAAAAGGGGTAAGCATATACTAGGTAAGCAATGTTTCACAACCTTTAATGAGTTCAAAATGACAAGAGCTCAATAATATTTCCGTGTTTAAAGAGTTGGAAAAGAGATTGAAAATGAACCCCCCTTTTTTTATTCTCTTTTGCAAGTTAAAAATGGAAAAATACTTGGTTATCTTTTCATTTGAGTTTTACGAGTCGAGAAAAGAGCTTAAGTGTGACTCCAGTACCATCATCAATAATCTGTCAGCTGTCGTTGCACAAAAGGTAAATGCATTATCCAACTTATGAAGCAAAAATAGGTCAAAAGTACTTGAAAAACCCTAATATTTCATGAAAAATGAATAAAAGGAGGAAAAAGTAATTAATTCTTTACCATTTTACCTTGTTTGGAGAAATTTTCACCCCTTTGTGCCCTCGTTTTTCAAGAGCAGATTGCGGGAGATCTAGGAGGCCATTCGATGATCTGTCAGTTGCAGGTAAGAGCCAAGACCTTTAGCTCCACTTTCATGCTTTTTTTCCCTTTTTTTAACTGTATTTTGGATTTCTTAAGGAGTTTTTAGCAAAAAAAAATTGCCCTTAGTTGGCACGATTTCTGGGCATAGAATCACGTCAATCGGGGGTTATCAACACTGTCAAGCATGCCGTCAGAACTATTGTTTTTAAAATAGTTTCACTAGTGCCATGAACATAAAATTTTCAAGTTTTTCCCAAATTTCTATGATTTGATCCAAATTATTTAGCCAAGGATGATTATTGACTTGAATTTATGGTTTTTGCAGGGAAAACATCGTGAAAAATGGTGGATTGGAAGGAATGTGAGAATGAGGAAATTGACACACAAGAAATGGCAGACCCAAATTTCTTGAATACCCTGAGGAACTGTGGGCTCCTAAAATTCTTCCTCACACTAGGTCTGTGGGCTCAACCCAAATCGCTATGATATTTAATCAGTCTCTGGGATGTCAATCATGAGGTTTTTATGATCCGAGACTAAGAAATAGAGTTCGAAACTTCCAACATTTATTTCATCACAGGACTGTCTTGAAGAGGGGAACCAGTCAATCTGTATGGGTCCAAGCTAATTGGGCCAAGTGTGAACATGTTAGTTGTAGAACATTGCATGGAAGCACTAAAATTAAAAAGTGGCAAGATAGAGATCATGAGTGTTCAGGATCTTGTGCTAAAAGTGATGCTATTGACCATCCACAGAGTGGATGGGGCTCAACCACAACATGAGTCCAACAAGTAGAAGTTTCAATATGCTATCAACTGCATGAAATCGACTATCTTCAACTGGGCAGAAGCCATGAAGGTAAACATGAAGCACCAGCTATCAAAAGCCAAGGCGGGAACCTGCATAAGTTCTACTATGGTTATGTTCTAGTGACCTTCTTTTTGGAGTGGGTCTTGGTATTTCACTACCAACTTAATGAGGTGGAATTGTCATTGCCACGAGACCCATAGATGGTCTGTTGGAGTGCATTGATGCCTAGCATTACTAGGGGGCAACAGATGTCATATAATCCCACCTTATTCTTGTGGCTATGGTGACAACTGATCGTAGTAAAGGATTGGTCGTATAGTGGTGCCGACTTCTGCGACAATCCAGATATGCTGCTCCCAGAGGGAGAAGATTATGACAATGGAGGTAAAACCAAACAATTTTAATTTTTGATTTGTATTGTTTTTTAAATACAAGCACTCATGAAATTTTAATTTTGCAAATGCAGATGTGGGACAAGAGCGTCTTGCTGGGATGTCCTCGATTGCTAGGCGCATTACTCGACAGTTCGATATCGCTCCTTATCATGAAGAAAGCGATAATGGGGAGGATATCGCACGGATCCTCGAGGGATTGATCCACGATATCCTAGAGTATGCCAGGGTGGGTGACATCCCATGCCAGTATCAGAGGCACACAATGGGGGTATCAGACCAGATCTGCTGACTGCTGACTTGTGTAGTACGAGCAGTTACATGCTACCATGAGCACCATGTCGATTAGTTCATAGGTCTAGCATTCCACATTTTTGAGGCCTGTGAGCTGCAGATGTATGAGGCTTACGAGCCACAAATGTATTTGAACACATATATTATTTTTTGGGGTTTTGATGTATGACAAACATTATTGACATATATATATAATTGCTATGTTTCCTTGCTTCCTGTGATACAAATGTTTTGTTTTTTATTTTCACATGTTTCGCAAATGTCTATCCAACACATAATTAGCTAATGCATATGTCAATGTATTCATATGTCTAGGAATATGATGATATGTAATGTAATCAAAATTTATGTCCAATAGACGAATGCGTAGATACATTCTCAATATTTGAGGGCTTTTGACAGAATATTGCATGTTGAGTTGAAGAACAAAAAGTTGTGAATCAAGTTTGACAACCAATTCCTGGATGTTAAGAGCGATAGCTTCTGAAAACAATTCGATAACTGTGTTTTACTCAACAATGTTATTAGTTGTTCGACCTAAAAAATTAACTTGAAGATCAATCAACTCACCATGGGGGTCATAAATGGCCCATGCCACGAATGACAGATTATGGGTACCACAACAAGCACCATCAATGAAATCAATGTGAGGAGATACATACATCTCCGAAGTAGGTAAAAACATAGTAAGCTGGAAAGCTTCTTGCAAAACAACACACCAAACCACACTGCACTAAAATGAATAACACACTATTGTACAAAAGTAGCCATGCAATATGACCTAAGCATAGTACTTTTTGAGATAAAGCCCATTACAGGGATTGTATAAGGGATTGCCCTCATAATCAATAAACTCATAGACCCCTTTCTGTAACACATGTTTAATAATGTGGGGCCCATGCCACATGGGTTCAAACTTGCCTACCCCTAGCTTATCATTAGAAGAACCAAATGACCCTCAGAAAAATCTCGAGGAGAGATACGTTGATCAAAATGGGACTTGACAAGCTTTTTCTTTACTTTGATGACCAATGCAGCAAGATGGTGAGTCTCATCCAGTCATTCTAAATACAAGAGGTGCTCTTCCTGAGGTGAGGTCTTGGGGAGAAGTTCGACAACCATCTTGAGGGATGGAATTTCGCACTCAATCGGTAAAGTTGCTTCTAGATCATAGACTAGCTCGAATGGTGTGAATCTAGTTGCATCCTTGGTCGAGGTTCGATAAGCCCACCAAGCTTAAAAGAGCATGAGATGCCAATTTGACTTGTGCATCGCAATGGTGCGTTGAAGCATCGTAACCAAGACTTTGTTCACAACTTCAACTTGGCCATTGACCTGAGGGTAATATGGTGTAAACCCAATGTAGGAGTCAGCTCAACCATCATGTAATCTTAAAATGGGAACCATGGTTGGTGAAAATGGCCTGAGGCACTCCAAACCTGGAAATAACATGATTGAATAGAAATTGAGTCATCTTTTTACCATTCGCAGAGTATGTAGGCATCGCCTCGGCCCATTTGGTGAAATAATCCACAACAACAATAACATAACCATGTCCCCATCCGAATGAGGGTTACATGTCATATAATCGATGCCCCATTTGGAAAAAGGAGGGGGTGTAGGTGAGTGGGTGGGGTGCACATTTTTCACTGATAAATTTGGCACTCATGGAATTTGCGCACAACAAGGTTGCAATCCTTGAATATGGAGGGCCAAAAATACACAACGCGAATGTTTTTTTGAGTAGTAGCATATCCAGACAGATGACCACCACATGCGCCAGAATGGCAGTCATTCAAGAGTCTCTCAGCCTCCTTGAGAGTGAGACACCGATGAAGAATTGAATTGACACCGACGCGGTATAAAGTATCTCCAATGATACCATAAGGTTGGGATTGATGCCAAATGCGTTGGCTATCATCCTTGGTCAACGAAGACTGGGAGGTGGATGTATGGAGATACGTGATGATATCACCGTACCAGGGGTCAAGACTACTAATCAAGAAAAGGGTCTCGTCCGGGAGCTACTCATCAGCACCAACAGGAAGAGAAGAAAAGGGAAGGGAGAAAATAAACTCAGTGAAGACCAATGATTTCTTATATTTGGCAGTAGTGAACACCAAATCTAATTCTTGGAGAATAACAATCCACTTCGAATACTTGCCCCCCAACAATTGACAAGTTAGGATGTAGGTCATGGGGTTGCATTCAGAAATCATAGTGGTAGTGTAGAGGAGAATGTAATGCCGAAAGCACTGAAAAACCTGTACGGAAACCAAATCCAACTTCTCGATGTGAGCATAAGGTGTCTTGGTGTCGAGAAGGTTGCAACTGAGGTAGTAAATAACATGTTCATTACCTTCGTCATCATCTTGTACCAGCACCATAATGATGGTACTAGAGGCTGCAGCTAGATAAAGGAATTAGTTGCAATGATAGTTTAGAAGATGTAGCAAAGGAGCATTTATGAGGACAACTTTTATGTCATTGAAATACTTTTGGGTAGCTTCATTCCAAATAAATGGGGTTCCTTTCTTGAGCAACTGGGTGAACCCTAAAGCTAGCTCAACATAGTTTAGTATGAAACGATGGAGGAAATTTGCTTTTCCCTGCAGACTCTACAGTTGATGAAATAAAGATGGAGGGGGTAAATTAAAAATGGCCTTGAATTTAAGAGGGTCAAGGAGAATGCCTTCTTTAGAAATGATAAAGTCGAGGAGTCGTCCGGATTCGATTCAAAATACATATTTATGTGGATTCAACCAAATGTTGTAGTGTCTACAATGAAGAAAAAAATGCTAGAGATGATTAGGATGATCATGGTTCTTACGAGAATGAGAGGGGAGATCATCCAAGTAAGGATGAATGATCTTTAGAATGTCGTGGAATACATAAGACATCACTCTCTGAAATGTAGCCCCAACATTATTAAGGCCAAAAGGGAGCTTTTGATACGTGAAGGTCCCCCACGGATAGATAAAGGCTATCTTATCTTGGTACACCGATGTAATGTTTATCTGGTTGTAACCAAAAGAACCATCCATAAAGGAAAATAATTCACTCCCACCACATTCATCAATGATATGGTCAATGAAGGGAGTGGGGTAATTATCCTTTGGACAGGCACAATTGAGATCACGATAATTGACGCAAATGCGAATAATGCCTTGTTTCTTTGTCACCAGTAAAATATTCGACACCCAATTTGTAAGAGGGATTGGATAAAGAAATCTAGCTTTTATAAGTTTTTCAACTTCACCCTTGATTTCCACTGCTTTTCTAGGGTGCACTGGTCGAAGCCATTGGTGAAAAGGGCTTCGCATGAGGATAAATTAGAATCTCATGCACGACTATACTTGGGTAAATGCCGAGAATTTCTTCATATGGCCACGCAAAAACATCCCAAAACTCTTGGAACAAACGAGTATAGAGCTTGATCTCATCTGGAGAACAAGTTACCCCGATATGGACATTTTCAACGACACCAGGCTTGACAGAAATATCAATTGGCATAGCTTGGGTAATGTTACCCATGTTCCCTTCTGACCAAAATTTATGAGTCATGATCGGCAGTCTGAAGTGGTAGGGTCAGGAACTGAGAAGAGAACTTCTCGAGATAAGTAGACATGACCGTCGAGCCAGGCAAGAACAAGGAACGATGATGAGTGTCATCCTAAGATACTTCCTCCAGAGACATTACTTCCATGATACTCTCGCCAGAAAGAAAAGTCTCGGCTAAGGGATCGGGAGATTCCAAAAAACCAAGCCATGAGGATTAAGAATACACATCGAGAGAGGTTTTTGAAACAGGATGATCAGAGGATACCAAAGGTGAAGCCGAACAATCTCCACATAATTAATTTTGGCAGGGCTTAACGGCATAAGCTCTCCCTGTGTATCAACAATATCTGGTGAGGGAATGACCCAAGGATCAGACTTGATCGAAATCATGTTGACAGAGGCAACATGAGGACTGAGGATGTGGGAGCGGAAAAATACCCATCAAGGTAGGATCTTTAAAGAGTCCTGCCCCCACACTCTTATAGGGAGCACCAATATGCTTAACATATAAAACATTTCCATTTGAGGAGGAAGAGGAAAAGAAGTACAGTTGGTTGACTGTGAATATCTTCCCTTGATGAGGAAAACAAATCACACGGAAAAGGGAGGAGGCTACAGCATGCATGGCATGGGTCCAACTCCATCCAAGTAGAAGATTATAGTTAAGACTAGCATCAAAGATCTCTACTTCGATGTGTACTATCTTGCCCTCCAAAGTAATGTCAAGGTTGGGAAGGACATCGAATGGTCGCGAATTGCACCCGTCAAAATATTCCAAAGTGTTAGGGGACTGGTTCAGAGTAAGAGAATGAATTCACTTCCAACAAGCGACATACATGATATAGGCAGAAGCACATTCATCGATGATGGTCCTATGAATGGTTTTCTCATTTATGATCACTTGAATGAGAAAGGAAATATGGTGAGGTAGATGTGGAATGTGGTTTTCCAGGTCAAAACAAATGATATTAGAGTCAGTTGGATCAATACCCCCAATAGTCAACATTAATGATTTCCATTGAGAAGGACAACTTTGAAGAACCTCGAGAGAAAACATAGTTGATGGTGCTTGAGCCAAATCCTCAACAATGTTATAATGTTAAGCAACTTGAGCATTTAGATTGTACGAGGATTTTCGTAGCGCACTTGGAGAAGGTGGTTGAATGGCGGAATCAGAATTAGTTTGCTTTATATGGAGAGGACTAGAACTGGATGAGGCAGAAGAAGAAGGGTCATCTTCTATCTCTTTCCCTGCTGTTGGTGTAGGAGTTTGATAATAATTTGACCTAGTAGCCACGTTAATCAGTGTATTCATCATGAACACTTGTGAACCTAAGGAAGCAGATGACTGAGGCTGGTCTACCAGTTGGGTCTGCTGGGACGAAAAGGGATCTTTTAGGACAACTGGGTCCCTTTGAGCAAACAACTAACTTCGGATTGTCTGGGACAATCTTTAGTATAGTGATCCTCCTCACAGATGAGGCATGTATATTTGGGCTTCTGTTGGGAAGCATCACCAGCAGATGACTTAGGAGGGCCCTGTTTCGAGGCATTAGTCTTACCTTGCATTTGCCTTTCTTTAGAGGATTTGTTCGCTATGGTAGACTGGACAATGTGAACCTTTGAGGTTTTACCAGGGATTGATAAATTGTGAGAGGAATTATTGGAAGCAGTGTTGGAGACTAACTTATGTTTGGAATAAGATTTTGCAGGGGTCTGAGTCACTGAACTAATTACTCCATCAAAAAGAGGTGTAGCCGAAGACTTAGATGTTGTCAAATCAGATGATGGTTTGGGTGCATTCGGTAACAGATCATATAACATGACAGATTGTGAATAGATGAGGTCTAGATACTGGGCACATGTGATGGATTGTTCTTCAGTGACGAATCCACCCATAGCAATGTCCTAAACAATTTTGTTGACGAATGATTTGGTGAACCACTCGGTCAACAACTGATCAACAATCTCAAACTTAATCAGGCAAGGCCTGGGTCTCCATTCATGGATGTGACTAGAGATGTGGGTCATAGTGTCTTGCTTGAGCGACGTTAGCAGATGGGTGCGAGTTTCATAGTGAACCGACAACTGGAAATGTGTGAGAAAGGCCATGGCGAGAGTGTTAAAGTCATGATAGGTATTTCGAGGTAGCTCAATATACCATTTAGCTGTAGCTCCTGTAAGAGTTCGTTGGAAAAGTCAAAGACGAATGGAATCATCACGTAGGAATTCGAGGAGCACCATAGATGATATGTCATCACATGGGCTTGTGGATCCTCTTTCGCTTCTCCTTCAAACTTCGGACAATTGCTCAGGATCTTGGATGGAACTAGAGGCCAGTATGGCGAATGAAGAATCAAGTCATTCATGAGTCTAGACACATCTAGCAATTCTAGTGTAGCCAAGAACGACAACTAGGTATTGAAAGACATTTGAGGTCGATAAGTGGACCCAACTGGTGGGACCCATCCCTGCTAGTAAGGATTGTGTCCCCATAGTGGACGGTTTTGTCCATATGGCATTTGATTTTTCCCCACTGTAGGTTACCTTGCCCATAGGGAGGATTCTAACCTTGAAAGCCTTGAAACTGTCTAGCCATAGGATACTGATAAGCAACATACGGGTTAAAAGGCTATTGAGCCTGATGGCCTTGGACATATAGATTTTGCACCTGATGTCCCTGAGCATAAGGGTTTTGAACCTACTGCCCCTGGACAAAACGATTTTGAACCTATTGTCCTTGGACGTAAGGATTTTTCACTTGTTTCCCTTGGACATAAGGATTTTGGACCTATTGCCCTTGGACAAAAGGATGTTGAACATGTTGCCCCTAGACATAAGGATTTTGTGCCTACTGTTGCAGGACTTGACCTTGACTCTACCCTTGTAAGGTTGACCCTGACTCTACCCTTGTAAGGTTGACCCTGTTGATATGAGTATAAGGGTTGCTTCTGCTTGGGTTGACCTTGTTGTTGCAAGGGCTGACCTTGCAACTGTAAAGGTTGTCCCTACGGCTACAGAGGTTAACCTTACGAAGGCATAGGCTGGGAGGATTGCGGCATATACTGCACTTGGGAATGCATGGTTTGCTGCAACGGTTAGGAGCATTTCCCCTATGGTTGTTGCAATTGTCTTTGCTGCAACATTATCTTCCCTTGCTGCTACATGGATGGCCCTTGCTACAACGAAGGTTTTCCTTATTGCTGCAGAAGCTGTCCTTGTTGCTGCAAGGTTACTTGAACAGTTCCCGGAATGACACCTTGAAAGTTCTTGAACTGTATTTGGCCTGGACAAACCAAGCTGGACATAAGGTCTAGGCTAAGGGATGTAGGTTGGATTAACAATCACTTGTGAACCATATGGAACATAAGGAGGTTGGTACTAAACCTGAGCCATATTAGGTTGTTGGTACTGGACATTACTTGACCCAGATGGACCAACATGGTTCAGTTGTTGGTATTGGACATTACTCGATCCAGCAGGACCAATAGGGTTTAGAATGGCACCTGAAGAGGGCTGGTTCATTCCAACCATGTGAGCTTGTGAGCCACTCACATTAGTTGTGCTAGACATCATAGAAACATTCGAATTTTCCCCCCTAGGTGGTGGTACAACTCGTCCACTTACTGGAGAAATCGAAGAATTGATAGAGACATGACTCGAGGTCATCTATTGTGTTGTAGCATTCATTGTCACTTGAGGTTACTTGATGATATTTAAAAAGAAAAAGAAAAATAAATAAAAAACACAAGATCAAATATTATGTATGTAATTATTTAAAAAAAATCAAAAGACAATGGGCCCGACCCATGGTCTAAAGGTCATGTAGGTTCAAGAGGCGCAATCAAGCGATAACTTGATAAGTACGTTGAGGTGTGTTGCGGGGAAGTAATGAGCATGAAGATTAATTAAAGTTCAACCCTTGCAGTTTCCCATGACATTAGCATGGTTGATCACAATGTGTGGCCTGAAATTACTGTGGGGGTTCAACCTCATTGAATCTGTCGTACATTCTTTACCCCCGCAGTGAGCTCCCAAAGCTTTTCACCCCATGTCACTCATTCCACATCTTCCACCACTTTCATCTGTTAATTGCCCATGTCACTCACCATACGCCACCACTTTATCCACTACTCCATTAAGGTTCAAGCTATAGATTCTAACAGCGAGCAACAATCTCCCATCATTCTATGATTTCTATTACTTCTAATTATCTTGTTTTCTTGGAATGAATGAGGTGTTTTTACCCTCAAATGTAATATTTTGTAATAACTTTTACTTTAGACGGTTAGGAGAATAGTTAAGTAGTTTCATAGTTTTGGTGATTACCAATTGTCTCATAATGTATAAAAAGAGGAAAATTTACAGAGAAGAAGTTCGAACTTTGGAGAACCTGGAGACTAGGCCATTGTATTCTTGATAAAACTGTTGATTAATGAAAGAATCATAAGTTTTCCACACATTGTTGGGTATGATTTTGTGAATTCTTTGTTATGTTTCATTAAATGTTTTCTTCCTTTAAGTATGGTAATGAAGCTGCAGGTCTTTATTTTCTTATGTAAATGAAGTTAAAATCCCTTAAAAGAGGCTCCTAAACTTGAAGTTCCCACCTCTTCAATTCTTCTAAGTTCCATATAGTAGTTTTTGTGTATGACAACATATTATCTTTAGCTTCTCCAAGTGTCACAGATAGTATATTCTATGTAAAACGTCATATTGTCTATGACTTCTTCAAGCTTTCTTCATTCATCATTCATATTCAACAATCAAATGGCATTCTGAGATTTTCATGTCACCTAAGTATTGAGGGTTTAAAACCAAGTCTTTCAGGTCCTTCATTTGAGAATACAACATACAATTAAGTGAAAAACAAGTGACAATAATTATAAACATTAATGTCTTAAGCACAATTTCTACACAACCAGGAAATTGGCTTCTTAAGGGACAACATTAATTGGTGCCATTGTCGAGGAGAGAAGACAAGAACACTTTTCCCTAGGTTTTCAATAGTTTCCTCTGGTTGTTTAGTGAGGAGAAAATATTTGGCTTTTTTGAACAAAAGAAATAACTCTGGCTCCAAAGAGACCCCATACAAGGTCAAATACCTCACAGCAGAAAGTTCAAGCCCTTTTAGATCCTGAGAGGATAGTTTCCAAGAGGGTTGGAAGACCTAAAACTTCACTTACACCAAGTCCTACACTATCTGCACCAGGCAGCAGTTCATCACATCTTTCACATTCATCTTTTATTGACCAAGAGTCACCTTCTACATCCAATTCATTCCAAGAACCCAACCATCAAGAATAGTCTTTAGAGTCTGTTTCTTTTTCAGTATCTGCTATAGTTATTCAGCCTGAACCTATAACTACATTACCACCTTTGCACACTCCATTTACTCCTTAGTCAGGTTCCACATCTGTTGGTAATCAAGGTTCAGTAAATTCGGGAGCAAATATGGCAGCACCTACATTCTTGATGAATAGGTATGCACCTATTCAATTGCCACAATAGTTGAATCAAATGCCACAAGAATTCTTGATGGTTCTTCCTTGCTTCACAGGGGAGGATGAACAAACAACAAAGAATCATATAATGGTATTTTGTAATTTTGCAGAAGACGTAAAGGTTGAACACCTGGATGTTGTTCTAAGATTTTTTGTCCAATCCTTGGATGGAGAAGCAAGAAAATGGTTTAAAGGGCTTCCTTATAACTCAATACAACATGGGGAGAGATGGAGTGCCTATTCATCCAGAGATGGGGAGAAAAAAGAGACCATGGGTATTCACTCACATAGTTTAATGTTATTAAGAAGAAATCTGATGAAGGTGTTGTTGAATTCATTAGAAGGTTCAATAAATTGTATGATAGTCTTCCAATGGAGATTAAGCCCCTTCCTGTTGGTGCAAAAATAACTTTTGCAGGGGCTTTTGAGTCAAATTTTGGATTCACATTGAGGGAGAGGATATCCCCAACCCTTGATCAGATCCAAACATATGCATTAGAGAAAGAAGCAAATCTGGTGGCTGCAGGTAAAACACCATATGTACAACCTATCCAAGATAAGGGAAAGGCTAAAGTAGAATCCTCTCAAGATCAAACATTAGAGGATATGAATAATGTAATTAGAAATTTGTCTAATAAATTGATTAAATTGGAATTAGAGACTAAGAATTCTCAGAGACAAGTACAACAAAATAAAAATTTTAATCCTCAATATAGAAGACAACCTCTACAAATTTTACAGAGGGAGAGAAGAGATCAAGATCAGATTCAAGCACCACTATATATAGAGGCAGATCCTAATGGAGTGCCAGAGCATTCCAAGGATCATGATGACCATATTTTCACATTGTATGGAGTGGATGAAGATGAACTAGGTGTTGAGGGAGGAGAATATAGTGAAACGGATGTCATCTATGATGATAATGAATTTGATGAATGTTGGAAACAGTTTTTTGATTCTATGCTGGCAGAACTACATAAGAAATATGACTTGAGATCAAGGAAAAGATCTAGAAATCAAGAAGATGAAGGTGAGAAGCAAGTTCCATCTCCCTTACAAAAGGCAAATCCAAAAGAATAAGAACCACAACCTGC
The DNA here is from genome assembly GCA_000404065.3 of Pinus taeda. Lineage (NCBI taxonomy): Eukaryota > Viridiplantae > Streptophyta > Pinopsida > Pinales > Pinaceae > Pinus > Pinus taeda. The sequence continues at coordinate 5,089 of APFE031685073.1, read as the reverse complement.
GAAACAATTGAATAAAGGAAAGCAACAACAAAATACAAGTAGCAAGACTCAAATGCTTCAAGGTGAGTCCTCTCAAGACACAAGTGAAAAAATTCCTTTAGAGAAACTTGTTTCCATTCCACAAAAGATTTTAGTCATGAAGAAAAGTGAAGATGAGAATGAAAGGAATACCAAACAAAGCCATGTGTTTAGTTTCACGAAAGAGTTAGAAAAGACCAGAACTCGGGTACCCCTCACAGAGTTGGTTAAAACACCAGCTTATCAAAGAGAAATTACAAAGTTTATTAATCTATCTCAGAATGTGAATATGAATGACATTGTGAATTTGCAAGAAGATAAACCAGTAGCGGTTTTTGGTTCACATGTGGAGGAGGTAGATTCTTCAACACCTCCTTTATACATTTATTTATTGGTTCATGATTTGCTCTTGCACAATTGTATGTTTGATTCAGGAGCCTCACATAACCTTATGCCATTATCAGTGACGAAAAAGCTAAACCTGCAAGTTACTAAACCTTACAGAGACTTGTATTCTTTTGATTCACATAAAGTCAAGTGTCTGGGGGACATTAAAGATATGGTGGTGTCACTAGCCCAGATTCCAGCCAAAAGTTTGGTAATAGATGTAGTGGTAGCAGATATCCCTGGTAGGTTTGGAATGTTACTATCTAAGTCATGGGGGACTAAATTGGGTGGTGTTTTGAAACTAGATTTTTCTTATGTTGTCATACCAATTTTTGGTGGGAAAGAAAGGAGGCTATATAAAGAAACAAGATTCATTAGAACAATCACAAATAACGAAGCAAGTAATTCACCTGTATATAGCCAAGAAAAAGATGACTTTTTTTTGCTTCATGCTACATGACAATGCAGAATTTCCTGAAGATAACCAAAGGAAACTTACTTCAATCTGTGTAAATACAGAGCTACAAATAGAAGGGGTGTGGAAGTTCTTCTTTGATGGAGCCTGTTCTAAAGAAGGAACTGGTGATAGTTTCCTTTCACAGGATGAACATATTCAAGATCATAATATTGGAACCCAGAAGGAGCCCAAGCTGGTCAAATTGTTCAAGGAAATTTCACTTAATTATAGGGACAGATATATTAAGTTTTTCAAGAAATACATTGATGTTTTGGCTTGGTCCTATGAGGATCTCAGCCATAATAGACAATGCTCAAGTGTTTAGTTCAAAGAATCTTGATGGTGAAACTCTACAGTTTCTTGTCAATTGGCAATACTGTTACACAAAAATATCATCACCTTGATTATTTGCAGTCGGTGTGGGTCTATCACCACCTATACCAGCTTCCTAAGCAAGTCTCAAACCTCAGCTCTTCAGAACAAGCTTTAGAAATGAGAGAAAGACATCAAAAAAGCAATGTAACTCTGGTTCCGCACTTTCTCTCACTTTTGCCTGCGGGCCCGCACCTTTTGTTCAGGATATCTGCGTACTTATACACTCTGTATATAAAGGGGAGGGTGCGTACCCCTTTGAAAGTCAAAAGGCGCAATTTTTATCTTAAAAAACTCATCTTGGGTTAATTCTAGAGTTTACTAGAAGGATTTGTTACGTGGATTGTTCGCTCCAAGTGGTTCATGCATCCCATAGGAGGAAGAACTAATCCCTTGTTAAGAGGAGCTATCCCTTTGAAGGAGGACTCTATCCCTTTGAAGGAGGACCTGGTAACTGATCTCCATTGCACTATAAATTGAGGCAATGGGTCAGTGGCTTGGGGGGTTAGAAGCTGAACTTTTGAGGGTAAATGCTAGTGAAATCAAGACTTCCTATTTGAGCTTAAGAGGAGAGGAGAGATCACATACCTTTTTTGGCTTCATTGGGAAGTGAGTGAAGCTTGTTAAAGTAGAGGAGACTTCTTGTTGGACCCTGGGAGGAGCTTGTACAGCGTCAAGGCAAAGGTTGTAAGGTTCTTCTCCTTTTGAATCAATACAATCAAGCTCATTTTTCTCAACAAGTATCTCATGTTATTTGTTTCATGGACTCCTTGAATTTCATGTTAAATATGTTTTATATTGGTTATTTAGGTGCTATTTAATCGTTTGCCTTGTTTGTGTTTGCAGGTTTGCGACAAAGGAACTTACTTGGATCAAAGGAGCGAAGGCATCCCCAAACTTGCGTTGGACATGAGGTAGGCTTTAAACACATTTGTTTGCCATTATTTATAAAGCGCATTTAGAGAAAGATAGTGTCTGGTTGGTTTGTTTGTCATTAGGTCTTCATTAGATTCTAGGAAGGTCTGTCTTGTCCGCAAGATTGACTCATTCCGCGTGACAAAATTGCGACTCCGCTGGGGACTTGATTGTTTTCCTCGTTTTTCTTTGACTTGAGAAACTTGCCCTTTTGTTTCTGTTTTTGGCTTGTTGTGTGTGGCTTTGGGTAGAATTAGTGGATTTAGCTTTGTTTTTTCTTTTTCATTACTTTGGTCGAAGTCCGCAGTCTGCACGTGTATCACAGTGCGTACCTGTACGCACTTTTACTTTGTGCATAGAGCGTACCCGCACCTGGGTAAGCTCTGCACCTGCGTACCCTGCTAAATTTTTGAAAATTTTGACTTTTGCTCTTTCAGTTAGTTTTATTTTGTTTTTCTAGTGGTTATCCTCTGCCCATACCTGCATGTGACTGGTTGAAATCTTTCCTTGGTTTAATTTCATTAGCATTAGGGTTTTAGGTGAAATTCCTAGGAGTTTTGCTTGTTGGGTTTGTTTTTCGATTTGGTTGTGTAGTGGCTCTGAGCTTAGAGGCTGTAGGGACTTCAGATCACCTTAGTGTCTACCAGTCTTCTTAAGAGTATGACCATTTATGAAATCTCCCCTTGTTGAGGAATCCGCTTTGAGTTTTCTCTTTACAAAACTTCGAAAAGCTTGTGATTGAAAGTTTGGATTTTCATTTTCAAAAGGAAAACAAAATTGGTTTTTCTTGACTTATTTGTGATTCTGGACTTGGTCCTTGGTTTGCTTGTAACCAAGTAAAACATCCTCAAAAAGACTTTTTGTGAGCTTTTACTTCAAACAGGTTTTATTGGTTTGTAGATCTTAAGCTTGCTTTAATTCAATAGTTTTTCTCAAAGATTTGCTTTAGTTATAGTTTAAATGCTTTTAAAATATATATATGAAAGGTCTCTTTTGAAAAAAATTGTTTTTAGTAGCATTTGAATCTTTGAATGAAAAAGAGAAATTCTTGTGAAATAATTAGTTGTCTCCTTTTTGAGTGCATTGAAATGAATACTCTTCTTTTGATTTGATCGTTAAGAAAGATTTGTGTTTTTAAATATTTACATCTTCCAACTCTTTCCTAGCTAGAACTTCATTGAAGAGAAAAGATTGCTTAATCATCTTAAGTGCATTTTTGTAGTGATTTTGAGTCGAGTCTTTACACCACGAGTTTCATCTCCATCACCTCTTGACTTAATAAAAAACCAATAAAAATAACACTTAAAGTAAAATCAATCTAGCAAATTTTTTGTTGCTAGGGCTCTAATATACCAACATAGCATAGGCTAGTGTCTTGGAGTAGGGAGTACTTAACTCTCGAAGGCAGTAAACCAAACAAGTAGCTATATCTTGCGGTAGGAGAGAAATCCAATTGTTGCATCTATGCTCTGGGAAAGCTCCTCTTAAAGGAGAAGCACGAGATCGTGTCCGAACCAGTGTGAGAATCAATCCTTCCTCATTGGGAACGACGCCAGAT
>APFE031685072.1:0-64517 GCA_000404065.3 Pinus taeda | reverse complement strand
ATCTTTTGCAAATTGAATATCTTAAGATCTGAAATATTGGGTTATTGTTTCAAAAGCTTGATCTATATGAAAGTGAAGTGGAAAGCGAATCTGTGAAGGGTGATCTCTCGAGCTCATAATCAGATCTGGGCATCCGACTAACTAAAGCACACTGGTGATCTGCAAATTCGGCCCTAATCAGAGGTACGCAGGTGTTTAACGGTGCCTCTGCGTGGGTACGCAGAGCAGAAACAGGCGAACTGCGTGGATACGCAGAGCAGAAGAAGGGTAACTGCGTGGGTATGCAGAGCAGAGGAAGGGTGATTGAGTGGGTACGCCGAAGCAGAAGAAGAAGGGCTGCATGGGTACACAGCGCAATAGTGGTTCAGGTGCGTACGCACAGTAAAAGTACGCGACGCGATAGTCTTTCTGAGTGCGTGACTACACGGCGCGAGAGTGTATTTGGGTGCGTACTGTATGCAACGCTGTAGAAGAAGTAGTGCGTGGGCACACGGCACAACAGAAGGAACTCTGCGGGTATACGTAGGGAAGCAGAAGGTGAAGTGCGTAGCGACGCAGGCCAGAGAAAGGAAAATTGCGTATCTTTCTCATGACTTTCTGTTGACTGAAGTTTTCTGTTTATTAGGTGTTCTAGGTTTAGTTCTATTTTGTTGATCTGGTTACTTCAGTTGGCTGTGAAATCTACATGTACTTGATGATCATTTGATATTTATGAAAGGTGGTCCCTGTAAGAAAAGAAGTAGGGGGTTGTAGCTCCCTTCCAGGAGAGACTAGAAAACGAGAGAGAGTTGTAGCTCTCTGCAGGTTGCAGCCTGTGTACTGGAAAAGGATTGCACCAGTACAAGACCATTGTAAAAGGAGTTTCTAATTTGAAATAAGATAGAGACATATTGCAGCAGGTGGTTTTCACCCACATTGGGTTTCCACCTTATATCTGGTGTTCTTTGATGTGACTGTCTGATTTTCTTGTTCATGCTCATTATTTATGGTATTGGTATGCAAAAATAATTCAAAGTATAAATAAGAAAGATTTAGCAAAAGAATTAGACAATACTGATTCACCCCCCCCTCTCAGTATTATTGTCAACATAAGTATGAAAAGAGCAGTAACTCAAATGAAACAACGAAAGAAAATAAATCAACTCCAACAAGGTCTAAAGAAGAAGATACCAAAAGCATGGTTAGTAAGGAAACAAGAAAAAAAAATCAACAGAAACAAAAAAAGAATGAGTCAAAGAAAATTCCCTTTGCAAGAAGGTCATTTTCTCCTAGAGAGGAGTTGAGCGAGTATGAAAGGTTTCAAAGGAGACCCTTTGATCCTTAACAAGATGTTAATTGTTTCTCATGTCATAAGACCAAGCATGTAGTAGCTGACTATAAGAGAAAGAAAATTGAGGATTATCAAGAGAAGGTTCAACAAACAAAGAAGCTACCTCAAGAAAACAATCAAAGAAGGTTCCCTACAAGGCGATCATCAATAACCAGATACACACATACTTCCTATGGCTATTGCTATATGTGCAATGGTTTTGGATATAAAGTTGTTGATTGCAAATCACATATAAAGAAAAATAGGAGTGCATATGTGGATAATAGATCAAGTAGATATAAACCATTTCCTCCACTTCTTGGTCATATAAGATTTTATTTATCTAGCAACCTTAGCCACATAACCACAGACTACAAGTTTCCCTATACCCTAAATAAGTCTAGACAAAAGTTGGAGACCACTCAAAGTAGAGTGAACAATGAGTCAAAAGGAAATGTAGACAACTAAAGGAAACTCACTAAAGCATGGAAGAGGTAGAAAGGCCATCTTATAACTTCAATAACAAATTGAAGTCAACATGGCCTTATGGGAAGTTACTCTAAAAAGAAAAAGAATAATTAAGTTAGTGTTAGAGAAGTAACTTCTCAGGGAGAGAGAAGCCCCAAGAATTCCTTAGAAGAAATAACATATATGAGCAAAATAAATTTGCACATGAAATGTGGCAGAGACTTTGTATTTTACTTGTGGTTTGCATAACAAGTGAATATAGAAATAATTGTGAGATAGAAAGGAGCCTACTTAAAGAAAACCTCTATAAAAAAGGTTAGCCGAATAAACCCATACAACATTGTATATACAATATAACAGGTGTAGAGGTCTTTTTTTAAAAGTGAGGATATTACTTTCATGCTTGATATTCCTGGGAAGGAACTAATGAAATATCTCTTCTCCCCAAAATTATTGGTGATTCAGAGGTGAGAGGTTCAAATTATGTTAACTCAAACTCATTTGATTTCTACACTCTCGGTTGTCGGCTTTCTAGCTTCAAAGATGTACATAAAGCAAGTTATTATTGCGAATTTTAATAGTCACAAGGAGTAGTTTATGACAAATACATTTATTTATGTTGACACCTAATCATGGGGATTGCGTGAAAATTTGTAAATAATGTAAATAATAAATAATGGAAAAGGAAGAGTCATCGGGAGGTGAAACCAAGAGTCACTCCCTCATGTATATAACTATGAACAATCTAAATGAATAAACGCAGTTGATTTGATGAGTTATCTCCTAGCCTGACATGGTATCAAAGATGGCTCCATTTTTGGCTTCCCTCTTGGTATCAGAGTGAACAGAATGGTATCCATTGGATTCCATTGGAGTGGCATGAGAAAGGTGATGATATACTGCTTTTTCATTAAATATTTTGGAAGACTGTGTTTTATAACTGTGGTAGTGTGGTAGTGGTAATAGTGCTCTGTGTTAACTCATCCACAATTGGATCATACAAATTTGTTCTCTGCTATCTCCATACAACCCCTCCTCCATAAATCCGCTCTCCACTGTCTCCATACAGCCCCTCCTCCATATGCATTATCCTACGCTGTCTCCATATGTGTTAACCATACACTGTCCATTTAAGTAACATTGTCTCATGTATTTTTAACTAATGTTGTCCCTAAAATATACCTCTGCCTTATATATATCAAAATTACATTTTTACCATAAGGAGTAAAATTTTGCAGCAGAAGTATTTTTTTTACAATACACAAATTTTACAATTCATTCATTATTATGTATTGTGGGAGTGGTTCTCACTGGGAAGGGGAACTATTTAGAATGGTCGCGGAAGATCAAAAACAGTCATTTTTAATGATGTTGTGGAAAGGAGTTTGTGTTGGAGAAGGAGACAATGAACCATCAAAGGCTACCTCAGACAAGGAATTCACCATTTGGGAAAACAAGAACAGCAAGGCCTATGCCTTGACTGCAATATTTGTAAATGAAGAGGTGAGTCACTGTATTTCACCATTTTTGAATGCTTTTGAAGCCTTAAAAAAATTGAAGGAACTCTATGAATCACACTCTGCACTTGAAGTTGTTCAAATGATGATTAAATTGTTTAGCCTTGAATTATAAAATGATGATCCTCTTGCTCTTGCATCAGAAGTAAAATCTATTATGCATGATATCAAAGTCACTAATGTTGAACTATACATTCCTATGATATATTTTGTCAAGGCACTTTATCCCACTTCTTCAAATTATCTTAAGTCATTGCAAGCAAATGGAAACCTCAAAGAAATTACCTTTGACTCCCTTGTGAATAAATTTGTTGAGAGAGAAAAAGATTTTGGGAAAAAGACAACTCCTCAGTCTTCTGAAGAAGTTGTATGTCTTGCACATAGAGAGAAGAATCATGTTCAAGATTCTTCCAGAGGAAGAGGTGGTCGACAAGGAAGAGGAAGAAGAAATTTTAGAGGCAGCGGGGCATACTCTCTCAAGGAGAAAACTCTGTTTTGCATTGCATACATTGCAATAGAAATGGATCACATGATGCATCCACATGCAAGTTGTCTTGGGATAGAATTGAGTGGGAAATAAATCAACCCAAAGGTAAAACCAATGACAAAGAGAAAGGTAAAGCACCTGAATCTGCTCATTATGTTTTGGCACATTGTAATATTGGAGTAAATGAAGACTTGTTTAATGCTTCACTTACTTCTTGGAAAAATGATTGGTTGTTTGATTCATGAGCAACTTGCCACATGACTTTTATAAGAGATTTTTTTGAAGAATTTGCTAAAAATGTTGATGGAGAAGTATACTTTGCAGACAAATCAAAACTCAAGCCATAAAGGTTTGGCACAATCAGGCTCAAATTGCCTAATTTTCCAGACTTTCTTCTACATCATGTTTTATATCTCCCACAGCTGAGGAGAAACTTGTTGTTCTTGGTCCACATCTGCCAGCAAGGACACTTCATTCATATGTTTGATGGCAAGGCTAAGGTATTAAAAGCATCATATCACTCACTTGTCATGTCGGGGATAGAAGAAGAAAGGCTTCTTAAGCTGCAAGGTACCTCTGCTTGTGCACAAAATTTCTCATACAATTCTCATTATGATGAAGGTACATTTCCATCAAGTCTATTATGGCATGATATATTTGGACACTTGAACTATGACAACCTTTGCTTGTTGAAGAAAAATAGTGTTACTGGTTTTCCTACAATTCCTAGGAAATTAAGCAATGTGATGCTTGCATTCTAGAAAATCATAGCAAATAATCTTTTCATGATTCACATTCCAGAGCACATAGAAAACTTAAACTCATTCATTTAGACTTATGCGGTCCAATACCTGTTCCTTCTGCAAATGGAAATAAATATAAGATGACATTTATTGATGACTACACCAGAGTGCATTGGGTTTATTTATTTAAGAGCAAATATGATGCTTTTCAAACATTTAAGAAATTTCATACATGAATTGAAAATGATGCACAATCTCATATTGGCTCTATTTGCATTGATAATGGAAAAGAATACACTTGAAATGAATTTGAAAACTATCTTCGCCAACATGGGATCAAACATCAAACAACTGTGCCTTATAATCCCCAACAGAACGAAGTAGATGAAAGAATGAATAGGACAAACTTAAATATGGTATGTTCCATGATGTTTTTCAAGAATGTAAAATTGATGTTTTGGGTTGATGCAATTCTATGTTCCGTATATGTAAAGAATAGATGTCCATCAAATGCTATTAGAAACAAGACTCCTTATGGAATGTGGTATGGCCACATTCCTTCGGTAAATCATCTCAAGGTCTTTGGTTCCACCTGTTATGCCTTGATACGAAAAGTACATAGAAATAAACTTGGTGCAAGAAGTCGTAAGTGTATCTTCTTGGGGTATTCAAATACCTCCAAAGCATACTATCTCTATGATAAAGTTAATAAAAAGTTTGTTGTATCTAGAGATGTAAGCTTTATTGAATCTTCCAAAGCTGACAATGTTCTTGAGCGACAACTTTATCGCTTGGATAGATTTAGAGATGTAAAATCATTTCAAGAATTTGATAATCAGATTCCACATCTTGAAAGGGGGATTCCTATATTGGATCAATCTTTTGAATCTTCTTCTGGAGCACTCTCTCCCCCACATGAAACTCCAACCACTGATGATACTTTGAGTGATGTGATTGACAAAATTGGGAGACTCAATCTTGATTCAGTCCCAACTCAATCAACTAAGTAGCCTGGACCATCTCAGAAAGGTCCTCCAAAGTGGCTAACAAAGACACTTGAAAGCGTTCATCCTAATGAAGTTGGAAAGACAAGAATAAGAAATTCAACCAAGCAAAATGGAGGTGATGTAGATGATTCTGATTCACCTGTTGATATGGATGTTTCTTATGATTGTGAACTAAATTTTTCTACAGATTTTGAGCCAACTTCCTTCAAAGAAGTCGCTTCTCATGATGAATGGAAATAAGTGATGCAAAAGGAGTATGATACCTTGATAAAGAATGGCACTTGGAAGCTGGTTGATCCTCCATTGGGAACCAAACCAATTGGATGCAAGTGGGTATACAAGAACAAGTATAAAGTTGATGACTCACTTGACAAGAACAAAGCTAGGCTTGTGGAAAAAGGTTTTGCACAGAAGGAAGGGGTCGATTATAAGGATACTTTTTTCCCCACAGAAAAATGGGCTACCATCCAGACACTCTTTTCCCTAGTAGCTCAGAACGATTAGAAAGTCCATCAAATGGATGTAAAAACTGCTTTCTTGAATGGAGATTTGAAAGACAATTTTTTTATGTCCTAGCCTGAGGGATTTACTGTGAAGGGACATGAACATAAAGTATTCAACCTTGTGAAATCTTTGTATCACCTCAAGCAATCACTGCAAGCCTGGTATGAGAATTTAACTGAGCATCTTCTGAAACTCAATTTCAAACATTATGATCTTGATGATGCAACTTTGTTTGTCAAAAAAGTTGGCAAAACAGTTGTGTATCTTGTGGTGTATGTAGATGATCTTTTGATGATAGGGAGAAATGAGAGCTACATTTCATCCATAAAGAAGGAATTAAGGAAAGGTTTTGAAATGACTGATTTAGGCTATGTTCATTACTATCTTGGTATTGAAGTAACTCAACATCCAAAGTCTATATTCCTTTCTCAAAATAAATACATTAGATATCTGTTGAACAGGTTTGGCATGGCTGAGTGCAATCCTCTAACTACTCTAATGGAACAAAACTTAAAGCTCACATCCGTTGAAGGAAAATAATTTGAGGTTGCAACAAAGTATTGACAACTTGTAGGAAGTCTCAACTACCTGACTACTACTAGACCAAACATTTCATTTGCTGTTGGAATCCTCTCCAGGTTTATGAAAAAGCCTTGTGAGGGACATTGGTCTATTGTAAAAAGAGTTCTAAAGTACTTGAAGGGAACTCAAGACTTTGGACTCAAGTAGACACATGTGGGCGACTTCAGCTTGATTGGATACTATGATTTAGACTTCAATGGAGACAAAGAAACTGAGGTATCTACTTCTGGTTATGCTCTGAGTCTTGGATCGGGAGTTGTCTCATGGAGATCATGCAAACAATCAGTTCCAGCAGATTCCGCAATAGAGGCAGAATATGTGGTAGCAGTTGAGGCAACAAAAGAAATTGTGTGGTTGAGGAAAATTTTGGAAGATTTGCAGGTAAAAAAAGTACATTCAACTCCACTCATGATTGAAAACACCTCTGTAATAAAGTTTGCCAAGAACCCAAAGTTCCATGATCGAAAGAAGCACATCAATACAAAATACCATCTCATTTGATATCATGTTGAGGCCAATACAATCCATCTATGCCATTGTTCCATTAATGAGAAGATTGCAGACATATTCACTAAAGCGCTTGGAAGAGAAAAGCTTGAAAGATTCAGAATGATACTTGGACTCACCAACAGCCCTTCAAATTAAGGGGGGGAATGTTGACACCTAATCATGGGGATTGGGTGAAAATTTGTAAATAATGTAAATAATGGAAAAGGAAGAGTCATCCGGAGGTGAAACCCAAGAGTCACTCCCTCATGTATATAACTATGAACAATCTAAATGAATAAACACAATCGATTTGAGGAGTTACCTCCTAGTCTGACAAGTTCCAAGCATAATTTTTCAATTGGTGCCAATGGGTCAAGGAAGATTTTTTTTTTCATACAAATTGATTGTTCTTAGTTACTTATTCCACAATCTCCATGTTGAAGATAGGAAAGCACTATTACATGAAGGTGTGAGCCATCAAGTATTGTTAGCATTTGTGGAGATATTTTTTGATAACTCTAATAATTGCATTTTGATTCACAGGGAGGAAGTGTGTTTGCGAAGTACTATTGGTTTGAAAAAAAAGATGAGTACTTTTTGGATAAGAAACATATGACGAAAGAAAAGGTTATGAATATGTTAGAAATTGTTGGATTTTCTCACTCAAATCCATACTATGTCATGCAACAGGGAAATATAGGTTCCTTAACATTAATGAAGGGCTCATAACGATTGGATTTGCTCAAGGAAATAGGGGAAACCCGTGTATATGGGGAATTATGCAAGGAAAACTTAAAAATTATGCAGGAAATTGAAAAAAGAGGAATCAAATTATTGAAGTTGTTCAGTATATTGAGGAAAGACTAAAGGAACTTGATGAAGAGAAAGAGGAACTGAAAAAATACTAGCAATTGGACGAGCAACGAAGATCACTAAAGTATACTATTTTTGAAAAGGAAATGCAAGATACAATGATGAAACTAGAGGAGATTGAAGAAGCATGTACTAAAGCATCTAAAAGTCAACAGGCATGTATAATAGCGTTCTTAAGGAACATGAGTGTTTTAATACATTAGAAAAAGATATGAAAATTTTATGTAAGGAATCTTAGGCCATGGTGAAGAAAAAGGATGTTGCAGAGAAGCATAAAATCGAGGAAATGAAAAAAAACATGTAAAAGTTGAGTTGGATGTCAGAGATTTAGAAGATAAAATCAATGGAGAAGGATGGATGAAGGATGTAGCAAAAGAAATAAAAATCTTTGAAAAATAGATTCACAAACAAAGAAGGGAACTAGAAAATGTTAGGCTCTTACACAAACAACAACTAGTATATAAGAGTCTTATTAAATTCCATCAGCTCATGTATGATTTGTTGAGTGAAAAATTAAATAATGGTTTGCATCGTCTGTCCATTGAAGAAAAATATTCTACAGAGAAGCCACACTTAAAAATAGAAAAAAAGATGCAAAACAAGAGACAGAAAATAAATCATGTCTTATTAAAAAAATTGTAATGACTGTTATAGAAGATCTCATACACTACATTCATAAGATGAATTGGCAAGAAGAGAATGAAGAAGTTGCTCGAGTAGAAAGGTGCAAGCAAGGATAAGGTAGGAAAAGGATAAAAGAAACCAGGGCAAAAGTGGATTAGATATTTCACTGTAAAAAGATACAGATAAACTTGATTGAATCAGAAGTCCATGTTTATCGAGTGCAGAGCATCCATGAATGAGATGAAAATGGGAAATTCAAAGAGGTTGTTTCCATTGATTCAAAAAATTTATATTACACATGGTGATGGTGGGAAAGGTGGTTCTATACATGTTTGTGGAAAGGATGAAATCAAAAGTGGCAATGGAAAAAACACAAATATAAAAATTAAGCAGCAAGAAACAAAAGAGATCTATGAAATTTCCAAGGTCAGTAATCTAAGTGATCAACTGAACGATAATAGGATGACATGTGAGATGCCATAATAGGTACTCTGCCAAATCTATGAATAAAGAACTGTTGCATAATCTGGTCAAAGCATTAATCTTACAAATGATACATAGTATCAGTTGCCATGCTAGATATCAGTTAGTAAGTTACATAGTAGCTCAAATATTGAATGCCAAATCAACGAATATTACCAGTGAAATGTGTTATAGAAGTATAAGTGACTTGAAAATAATTTGAAGTGAACCACATGTCATACCTACGTATAATTAGAAGATGCTAGAGGTATGGGTTAAAGGATAATAGTGTCAGGACAATTATTTTATGTAGATAATAGTGCCAAAATCATTACCTTATACACACTTGTGGTACGTTATCACAAGAAAATGGATGAGTGGAACGCTAATGAATAAAGAGTGTTACATAGTCAAGGGAGGTTACATAGATAATCTAATTCAAATCCTTAATGTATCTAAGAATTATAGTATTCCTATCTGGATTTTTGCATAGTTTTACCTATGCTAACTATTTTCACAAAATAAAAAATGGTTTTGTGCATTGACGTTTTTGGTAATGAGCCACTACAAAATCATGCAATAAGCATTGAAATATGACAGTTCCAATGTGAAAGAGTTATCATCATGGAGTACAAATAATTTTGTCAGACATTGCTGGGATTTGTTAACAGTACAGGGGGTCATGGAGAGAAGAGATCCTTGTTTAAGCTTCGATTCACATTAAAATAAAATCCTTTTTGAGTCATGTCTTGACCATGACTTGCAAAGACAAATTTCGATTCAAAAGCGGTCAAAATTTTCGGTATCTCACCCAATCAAAAAGGTTTTTGAATGCTTTTTTTATTGTTTTCTAAAAGGATTTATCTTGATTGGAGGCAAGATTCAGAAAAATGTAGAGCATCTAGCAACTTATGATATTTCTTTTCTATGTGTGGCTTGCGAGCCCTATTTATGGAGAAATGGTGGCATTTTGGATGTATTACTGGAAATTCTCATGGTATCATTTCATGTTATGATGGAAACTATTATATATTGAAAGCAACAAATAAGGATTAGAATTTTATTGAAATGAAATGGTACTATTAATCCCATGCAATTTTGTGTGATGAAACCTGAAATTCATGGTTCAAAAGTATCATCCAAAACATTATTGTTGCTCGAAGCTCCATGAATATTTATAGTTGTGAAACCTGTCAAAGTTTTGGAGCTCTAGATTGAAGACTTGGTTAGTCAAACAGGCTAGACAACATCTTGTATCTACCAACGAAGCATACGCACTTGAAACACCTGTAGTTAGAAATGGGGTTACTCCTTTTCAATATTAATGACCTCTAGTAAAGTTTCCAGGCAAAGAGGATAGACAAAATACCCATATCATGCAGTGTCCACGAGAAGTTTTTGTCACTATCCCAAATGATTGGTGGGGTAATAGGAAAAATAAGAGGAACCCAAGGAGTCCTGATTTGAAGCACAAGGATACAGGTGATGTTTCATGGATTAATAACATACATACTCCATCATGGGTCAAGTCCATGTTAGCCATATGGAATTCTAGAATTAAGGTTCCAAAGGTATAACAAGGAGGCATAACTTATCCAAGGTTTCAGGGATCATTATCATCATTATGGGATGGCGATTTCTAAAATATACATTTCTGACGATAGACATTTTTGAGTTTTGTAGGGGCATCTCAATTTGCTGGGAATATAACTATACTGGTGATTGCAATACCTTGAATAATCAGTGCGTTGTGTGCATTGTCTTTAAATGTGCCTATTAGTCCATCATTTTGGTGATATGCATTAACGTGTCTTGTCGTACACTTGACAACTACAGCGTGGGATGGTTTATTGAGGGATGTGAATGGGGATATTCTTTTTGTGAAAATTCATTCCACTTGAAAAATGGAATTTCACCTTTTCCAAATTGTAATCTTGGATTATAATTTGAATCGTTCTAAATGGTCAAACTCATGATCCTAACAATGAATAATGTGGTTTTAGCAATGGAAATGAGAAGACATGAATGTCCCGTATACAACCTCAACAACTAGTGGTGTATGAAGTAACGCAATTTCTTATTGAACAGATAAGAGTACTTATATTGTTAAATATTGTCCAAGATCAATATGTCAAAAGGAAGAGAATGTAATAAGGGTAATCATAATGATTTCATAGTTGAAAACTGTTAATAAATCTAGGGAAGCTAGATTAGGTGATTTCTCTTCTTTTGATAATTAATTGTTTGTGATGTATTTTACTTAACTTGATTAGCTAATTCATTATCATTAATGTTATAATCATAAAAAAATACCAAAATAATAAATAACTATGAGCAAGAGGAAACAAGATATAGGCTATCAGTTAGGCCAAAACCTCTCCTTAAGAGGAAAATCCAAAATAACTCTTCTCATCATATAAAACTTCAAATGACGAATTCTAAGACATATGAACCTTGACCAAGGCTCCTCCAGGATCAAGTCAAACCTTTCCTCTTCTTTCTAAGTCAAACGAAGTCAACCTTTCCTTGATGCTGCTACAATTTCTTCTTCGACCTCAACTTTAGACCAACAATTTTTTACTGCAATTTTGACCTGCAATTTTCGACCCTTGCTGTAGAAACCCTAGGTGGCATGTGTGAGAGAATTATGGAGATTTTTGCTATATTTATTGTTCGTTTGGACAACCCCCTCTTCCTTGATTAATCAACTATCAAACTTGAGTTCTTGCCACTGAAATTTCAACTTCTTTTGCAGCTTGTCCTTACTGCAACAAGTTGATGCTCTAGATATTGCAAATGTGAAGAGATGTAACCTAAAACAAATCCAAAAGTTTTGATTTTCTTATGCTTATTTCACCTCCTCTTTCTCACTCTTCCTCTTTAGGTATCTTTCTTTCCTTGATCAAACTTCTTGTTGGTTGATGTGTTCCTTTGAATGAGGACGAACACTCCTATTTATAAGTTTCCTTGAGTGCCCTAATAGGCTAACTTGTCCCTCTAGTTAGGTCGACTTGCTTCTTTTGACGACTGACTTGTTTGTATAACTATGACAAGGTCTTCGAGGTCTTTGACTCTAATAAATTTTATTTACAATATGTAACATGCCCAAAAGGGTCTTCCATACATGACAATGACTCAATAGGTTTTTTGACTCAAATAAAATCCCTAGAAGCACTCAATGGGTTCTTGAACTAGAAATCAAATAACCTTGAGCATTAAACCCGTATCTCGAGAATAACGATAATAATTTTATTTTCCTCTTTACTTCAAATACATAAAATCATGATTACATATGTCATTGTGAAGACTATACCTAGTTAAATATTTCAACATTCCCTCTTAACTATGGAGGTATTCTTAATCGATACAAGGTACTTGGACATTCTCAAAATAAAGTATTCTCATAAGAAGAGTCGTATTGGTAAGCCATCTCCTAAACTATCTTATCACTTTATACCAAAGAATTGTATCATACCAACCAACATTGTCACATAGTAAGGCCTTGTATAACAACTCTATCTCTCCAAAATATCAGAGAACAATCCTGGTGAGACCAATGTCTGATAGACACCAAAATCATTGTCGCTTAAGGAATATACCCCACCCAGGTGTTCACATGATATGTCCTTTCAGGAAAATTCGTATCTTGGAATAACACATCCTCAAGGAATTTCCTCTTCAACTACTCTTACCTATTGGATGCCCTACCACATCCTCAAAGAGTATCAGAATCAATTTTAAATGTTTTCCCAATCCTCCATTCTTTCTTCACAACATGAATACAAGAATGATGTGTCTATCTCTCCCTCTCACCTAGGCTAGGTATACTCATTCCTATAAAAGTAATATACCCAAGCTTTCTCTTACCCAAGGACTTGTCCAAGCTCCCTCTTAACTAGGGAATTACTACCAAAAACAATTATCTTCTCTTTGGTGGAGATCATGGTACTATCAATTGCTTGTAATGCTTCTCCTTTCGATGTCATGAATTTCATCTTCATAATCATTGGGCCTTCATATTATATATTTTCTTCATAGGGCATCAACCATCCATCACTTTCCTTCAATGAACCATGGGGTTGAACCACTAGTCATGTCATCCTTATCTTCATTAGAAAGTTATTTTCTAGTGTATATTACCTTTCTGCTAAAATGTGCAACAATGTTTAGTAAAACAAGAAACTACCATGCATGGTTTTTTCTGTCTCTTTCCAAGTAACAAACATGGACTTTCAGCACATGTGCATACATGTTTGTAGTTATTGTTGTTGGACTATTTTGAACATGCCTTTTATCTAGGTATCAAGATTCCTGTTTTTTTGTTTGAAGGTAAAATTCTATGGATAAAAAATATTCAAATTATTTTTTCCCTTGGCATTGCTTAAGTGATCTCTTGAAAGATATTTCTAGACTCAAGTATTTTTTACTTGTGTTTAATATTCATAAGTAAATATCTTACAAGAGTTTCATAAGCATTGCATGTAAGCGGATAATTAAAGTCTTCAGTAAAATATAATCTTGCTAGTTGAATTCTTTGCTCAAATGATATGTTTTGGACTCGTTATGGAACTACACCAGGCATGGCATGGCATTGTTCAATTTTGTATCAGGATATTTGTAGCAAATGTTGTATTGCGGTTGCATATTTTTCCTCATATAGGCCTCATATTGTACTTTCACCAACAAAATGCAACATCCACGTGAAGAAGATATGGTATGTTGTCCATCTTGCACACTTTCACTCAAACAATGATTGCTATGAATTTGTACTCAATCATCTACTATTATTCAACTTGGATGAAGTGTTTCTTGGATATTATTGCAGTTGGCTTTTTGCTACCAAATGGTCGTCATGTCTTCAAGGTCCCCAGTTGACTGTTGTCTCAACATTTTCACTGCTTATACCTTGGCCTATTGTAATTTTACCAATAGTAGTGCCAATTGCTTATGGAACTTGGTTGATGAGCATTTTAGATCAACATATAATTGGTCTACTAGGTATCATAGTTACCACAACTCTACTTTTGGAATGTTATAATATAATTCTTTCATGCACAACTCAGTGGCAAACTTCATGTATATATATTCAATATTTTAATCAAATTTTTAGGGAATCTTTGATAATATTTTATTTTTAAATGCAATAGCACACATGGATTGAACATTTTGTTTGAAAACTTGGTCTAGTAGGTTCAACATTATGTTAAATTGAGATATCATTGTGATGGCAGTTATAATCACTACCACACCTCTGCTCCTAGAATTTTATCCTCTCATGCTTTGTTTCAAAACTCAGTGCCCCAACTCATGTATGTATATACACTACTTTTATCAAATTCTTCATAACCACCTTTATGTCATGTTGATTCAAAGATATATGTTTTGTTATTTTTCCAAGATCCATTACAATACTTTTGCTTTTGGCCATTCCAAGTAACAAACATGGACTTTCAACACATGTGCACAAATGTCCATAGTTATTATCCCTGGGCTATTCTAAGATTGTCTTTTATCTAGGTGTCAAGGTTCCTGATTTTTTTGTTCAAAGGAAAAAGTCTATGGATAAAAAAGATTAAAATTATGTTTTTCCCTTAGCATTGATTAAATGATCTCTTGAAAGATATTGCTATACTCAAGTATTGTTTCCTTACGTTTAATATTCATAAGTAAATAGATTACAAAATTTCACAAGCATTGCATGTAAGTGAATAATTCAAATCTTCATTGAAATATAATTTTTCTAGTTGAATTGTTTGCTCGAATGATATGGTTTGGATTCCTTATGCAACTATAGTGGGCATGGAATGGAATTGTTCAGTTTTGTATCAGGATCTTTTAGAATTTTATTTATTTATTTATTTATTGTGGTTGAACATATGTTCTCAAATAAGTTGCATATTGTGCTTTCACTGACAAAATGCAGCATTCAATTGAAGCAGATATGGTATGTTGTCAATATTTCACACTTTCACTCAAACATATATTGCTATGAATCTGTACTCAGTCATCTATTATTGTTCAACTTCACTGAAGCGTTTCTTGGATATTTTGTAGCTGGGTTTTTGCTACCAAATGGCCATCATGTCTTCAAGGTCTCTAGTTAACTACTGTCTCAGCATTTTGATCACGTATAGCTTGGCCTATTAGACTTCCACCAACAATAGTGCCAAATGCTTGTGGCACTTGCTTGATGAGCATTTTAGATCAACATATAATTGGTCTTCCAGCTATAATAGTTAACACTGATCCAGATTTAAATAGGAATGCAATAAAGTACAGAAATAAACAAAAATAGAGAGATACATAAAAAATAATACTTCATTTCATTAATGAAGAATACTGAAATATGCTTACAAGTAGAAATGGAAATAAACTAGCTCGGGCGATGATAACTTATCTCTAAAAAGAGTGTTAGGTAAACTTGACTCACGATAGAGTCAAAAGTTGACCAAGTTAAACAGTGATGGTTTTGGGGCACATGGTATTGTGCACCCATGGTATTCTGCCCGTGGTATTATATGTAATGGAGCCTATAAAAGGCTGTAAGGACTTCATTGTAATGAAAAGAGCTAGAGTGAGCGAGATTATCTCACTTAGCAGGATTGGCTGGAGTTAGTCAAGGAACCCCAAGTCAAATTTAAGGGGGGAATTGTTAAATAAACTTGACTCCGTATAGAGTCAAAAGAGGTTAAACAGTGATGGTTTTGGGGCACATGGTATTGTGCACCCATGGTATTCTGTCTGTGGTATTATATGTAATGGAGCCTATAAAAGGCTGGAAGGACTTCATTGTAATGCAAGGGCCTGGAGGTGAGCGGTGAAGGCTGACTTGGCCGGATTGGCAAGGATAATGAAATTTCATTATGATTAGGTTTTTCCTCGGATTTGGGGTTTTCCCAGATAAACATGTGCATTTATGTGTTTATGGTTGTTGCTGGTTATTTTTATATTTGTTTCTCTCAGTAATTCTCAGTAATTAATGTGTGTTCTCGGGTAAATTTCTTAACAATTGGTATCAGAGCCATGGTTGAGAGTTTGGGCTTTGAATGTACACCTCCAGTGAAGGATTTACTTTATCCCAATGGATAAAAGGATTCAGGCGCTGGAGGCCGCGAAGTGGCGGAAAGAAGCGACGCGCAGGTGTAGAAATTGCTTGACAGCTTATAGGGATTAGAAGCCTGCAGTGGGCAGGTTTAAGTGCACATACTGCAGGCATGTATCGTGGCGACCGGTGTTGGATATACCAGGCATTGCACCCAGTATCATTGGTCGAGGAATCCGGTCTAACAGCGTTGTGATCAAGGCCTCCTGGTGAAGTCACCCAGGCGAGGGTTTCAAGGATTCATCTCAGAAATTAAAGGCAGTTAAATTTGGCAAGAAGGTAGCAAAGAAACAAAACAAGGATGTCCGCAATTGAGAGAAGATGGGTCAGAATAGCAGTAACAATAAACAAAAAAAAGAGATAATAATAATGGAGTCAAAATTATTGCATGTAAATGGGCATACTACTGTAAGACCTGGTAAGGCATGTGTACCCCTGGGTAATCACCGGTAAAGTCTGGGTTAGACCTAGGTGATAGGGGGGGAAGTTGGGCTAACAATACCATGGGTAAAAACTTTGAGGGGGGTAAGAGCTAGAGTGAGCAGGATTGTCTCACTTAGCAGGTTTGGCTGGAGTTAGTCAAGGAACCCCAAGTCAAGTTTAAGGGGGGAAATTGGTAGGTAAACTTGACTCAGGATAGAGTCAAAAATTGATGAGGTCAAACAGTGATGGTTTTTGGGCACATGGTATTGTGCACCCATGGTATTTTGCCCGTGGTATTATATGTAATGGAGCCTATAAAAGGCTGGAAGGACTTCATTGTATTGAAAAGGTCTGGAGGTGAGCGGTGAAGGCTCACTTGGTCGAATTGGCTAGGGTTTTGGCCAAGGATAATGAAATTTCATTATGATCGGGTTTTTCCCCAGATTTGGGGTTTTCCCAGATAAACATGTGTGTTCATGTGTTTATGGTTATTGCTGGTTATTTTTATATTTGTTTCTCTGAGTAATTCTCCATAATTAATTTGTGTTCTTGGGTAAATTTCCTAAACATGTTTTCCCAGATAAACATGTGTGATTGGGTTTTGGCCAGGGTTTCGGCCAAGGATAATGAAATGGGTTTTGGCCAAGGATAATGAAATTTCATTACTTGTAAGGACTCTGGACACCACATATCTCCACAATGCTATGATATTGTCCACTTTGGGCCTAAGCGCTCATGGATTTGCTTTTGGACTTACCCCCAAAAGGCCTCATACCAATGGAGATATTTGTCCATCCTTATATATCCATGATCCTCCCCACTTCTAGTCAATGTGGGACCTTGGTCGTATACCCAACAATCCTCCCCTAGAACAAAGGACCATCGAGCCTCCCCTCAAACGATTATCCATCTCTCCACTCTCTACCAACCAATATTCTCCGCTCCAATGCATTGGAAGTACACGTCTTACATGGAGCACCACCTGCCTCAAGAGCTTGCTCTATCCCAGGTCAACTCCTCTTCACCGTGTTGGGACCAGGACACATCCATGAAGAATCTGGAGCACACCGCCTGTCTAACCTAGCTCATCCACGGATCCCATTGTGATATTACCGAGGCCCACCACCTTCATTCAGCATTCTGAGGATTCATCCTCTTGGCTAACTTCGGGGCATGGCTTTGATACCACTTGTAAGGACTCTAGACACCACATATCTTCACAATGGTATGATATTGCCCACTTTGGGCCTTAGCCCTCATGGATTTGCTTTTGGACTTACCCCCAAAAGGCCTCATACCAATGGAGATATTTGTCCATCCTTATATACCCATGATCCTCCCCACTTCTAGTCAATGTGGGACTTTGGTCGTATACCCAACAAAGAGATGTGGCGGCTACATGCCTCTAAACTCCTTACAATGAGGCTCAAGGGCCTTTTTATTATTGAAAAATAAGAGCAAAGCCTAAACAACCAAAACCTTAACCTGAGGAGATGTAACACCAAGAGTTTATGGGCCCTGTTGGGGTGAGTTGGACAGCTAGCCCGGGGTCACGACTTGGTCATATTATCTCCGTTTGACGCACATGATAACCCGTTGGAAAGATCTCTCCTAGGACTACAACGAAAAAGATGTTTTTAACCATAATTACGTTGGTGGTAAATTTTAAAAAAAAATGTCGTTTAGGGCCTCAAAATGGCTCCGGAGGTTTAGGACCCAAAAAACGGTTAAAAAAATAGTAAATTGTGCTACAATTAAGGAAATTGAAAAACTGAAAGAATAAATGGTGGGGGTCCAAGTGGAATTGGCGGGTGGTCACCAATATCCACCTAGATAATTCCCCCAACCCCTAGGAAGAAATGGTCCCCGTTGTATTGAGTTCCTCCATGAGATGAGGAAACTTCTGCTGAACTTGGTCCTTGCTGAGCCACTTGCCCAGGTGAAAGAGTTGGCCTGCTTTGACAACTCGATACAGTTGGATCTTCTACTGGTGAGTGTGCTTGACTTGTGTGTCCCTGATCTGATCATTTACATCTTATTCCATGCAATCTGGATTTAACTTTGTTGGTGTGAGTTGTTCTACAATGTCGGATGTGTCTATTAATGGTGGAAAGTATGGCCGAAGAAGGTCCACATTGAACACTAGGTGCAGGCCAAGGAATGGGGGAATGCTAAGCTCAAATGCATTGTCCCCCAAAACCTTGGTAATGGTGTAAGGACCATGTCGAAGTGGTATGAGTTTCTGATAGGCTCCGGTAAGGTGTTCCTTTTGCAAATACAACCAAACTTTGTCACCGACCTGAAACTTATGTGGTACCTAATGTTGATCATGTCGTTGCTTGTACTTGGCATTTGATTTCTCCATAATGTCATGGACCTATTGGCGGATATGTTGGATGCACTCAATGAAGTTGTTTGTTTAATTTGTTTTAGACTTGACATGATCTGAATATGCCTGAGTAGATGCAAATGGCATGGCCACATAAATGGGACATAGTGGCTGGAATCCTAAGACCACCTGAAAAGGGTTGTGGCCATTCGAGCTATGGAGAGCCTAGTTATAGCTATGTTGAACATAGGGGAGGCTCTCATCCCATGTGTGTGGATGCATTGATTTGCACATGCACAGAATATGTACGATAATCCTGTTGACAATCTCTATTTGACCATTAGTTTGGGGATGGAAGGCTGTGAACTTAGTGAGTTTGGTGTCTAGCATCAACCAGAGATTGGACCAAAATGTACTAAGGAACCTGTTATCCTGATATGAGATGATAGACTGTGGGATCCCAAAGTGTACCCACACTCGTTCAAAGAAGAGTTTAGCAGTGGCTTATGTTGTGATATTCTTCTTGCAGGCCGCCATAATGGCCATCTTTGAGAACTTGTCGACGACCACAAAAACACAGTCATTTCCATGCTTAGTAGAAGGAAGGCCCGACACGTAATCCATGGAGATGGATTCCTAAGGTCGATTAGGGTTAGGAAGTGGGGTATATAGGCCTTGCTTCTTGATGGTCAGTTTGGCAATGGTGTAGACAGCGCAGGATCTGATGTACTTACAGACATCATGTCGAAGATTCAGCCGGTAGAAATACTTTTGTAGTACTGCCACCATTTTCTCGATCCCAAAATGCCCAGCAGCCCGACTGTAGTGTGCTTCCCAAATCATCTTGTCATGCTCGCTTGAAGGAACACAAAGGTCACCTAGGTAGCATAACAGGGCATCCTGGAGGTGAAAAGATAGAACATGCTGACCCTCCAAGAGTGTCTGGTATGTGTGGCCGAATTCTGGGTTGCTTTCATAGAGAAGTGGCCAACCAGAAGTCTCGTGCCCACAAGAGTTGAGCACGGTGGTTAATGCCATGATCGACAGTCAAATAAGGTAATCTGCAACATTATTGGTGTTTCCCTTCTTATACTTGATATTCAAATGGAACTGTTGCAGGCATGTTGACCACTTCTGATGGCGATCATTCTGCAACTTCCCTAGGGTCTATATGAAATGTAGGGGCCGGTGGTCTGTGTGGATGACCGTTACCTTCCCCAAAATGTAATGGTTCCATTGTCGGTAGGCCTGCACAATGGAATACATCTCTTTGTCATAAGTGGGATACTTCTAGACTGTGTTTGAAAGTGTCTCACTGTGATATGCCACTGGATGCTCATGTTGAGTAAGGACTGCCCCAATAGTATAGTCAAAGGCATTTGTCTCGATTTCAAATGGTTGTTGCAAGTCTAGTAATATGAGCACTGGTGCCGAGAAGAGGCGATGTTTCAACTCTGTGAATGCCTTCTGTTGAGGTTCAGACCAAAAGAATTTTTCTTTCGCTCCTCCCTTAGTGACTTGACTCAAGGGCCAAGTGATGTGAGAAAATCACAACACGAACGCATGATAGAAGTTGGCGAGACCCAGAAAGCTGCGGTGCTCTCTAAGAGTTGTTGGAGATGGCCAATCCCGAATGAATTGGATCTTGGCTGGATCCACATGCACCCCCCGTTCATCAATAATGTATCTCAGATACTAAACCTGGGTCATGCCAAAAATGCATTGCTCCAAATTGGCACATAACTTATGTTGCTGCAGTGTTTGGAGAACCTGTCAGATGTGGTGGAGGTGCTCTTCCAAACTCTGGTTGATAATCAGGATGTCATCCAAGTATACCACTACAAATGAGTTGGTGAATGGTTACAAGATGTCATCCATTAGCCTCATGAAGGTTGCAGGAGCATTTATCAACCCGAAAGGCATAACCAACCATTCGAAAAGGCCCTCCTTGGCTTTGAAGGCAGTCTTCCACACATCGAAGGGTTCGATTGGTACCTGGTGATATCCTAACTTCAAATCGATCTTGCTAAAATATTTTTCCCCCTTTAGTTGGTCTAGAAGGTCATCAATTCGTGGGATCAGGTACCTATTCCGGACCATGATCTTGTTCAGTGCTCGATAGTCAATACAGAGTCTCCAAGTCCCATCCTTCTTTTGTACCAACATGATCGAGCTCCCACAGGGTGATGAACTCAGTTGGATGTGACCTTTCTGCAGCAGCTCCTGAATCTGCCTCTTGATTTCATTGTTCTCTATAACAGAGCGCCAATAGATTGGTCCATTGGGCAGCGGTGCACCTGGGGTCAGGTCGATGGAGTGCTTGACCTGACAGTGCAGAGGAACCCCTACAGGGGAGGTGAAGATGTCCTCGTACTCCTCCATGACCTTGTCCATCTGTAGTTATCGTGTGGAGGGGCCCTCTCTAGAGGTCGTGGCCATCGTCTTCTTCTTTCCTTGAGGGTGAATCATCAGGAAAAGAAATTTCCCTGTTTTGGAAATGAGCTTATTACATTGTTTTGCAGTAACCAAAGAGATGGTGGTAGGCAGTGCTAACTCTGGTATCTTTTACAGCTTATTTCCCAAAGTAACAATAATAGCACAAGGCCTTGATTCATACACAACATGTCACTTCCACAAGTATGGTTGGCCTGATAATACATCACAAACATCAAGGGGAGAAATGTCACACAATACCTCATTTGTGAAGGGCTTGATGTTGTATGGAAGGTGACACTGCAGGCTCACGTGAAGATCCCATCCTTGGTGAAGCCACTTGATGGTGTACAGTTGTAGATGTGTTATGGTCGGTAAGCCCTGCCACTTCATGACCTCTACCGGAATGAGGTTCTTTTGGCTCATGCTGTCAAAAATGAACTGTAGCAAGGAGCCCTTTACCCACATCTGGGAGTGGAAGAGGCGCTCCTCCTCCTTTGGATCTTCGGGTTCCTCCTTCTGGATCTTCATGGTGGAAACGGTGGCGTTGGGCTCTGCACCGATAATATACTTCCCTTTGTCATTCCCCTTGTTGAGTTCTAACTCAGAGTTGCAACATGCATCTAATTCTAAAGCCTTTAGCTCGGCCACCAGTGACTTCTTGGCCCAACACTCACTTGTGTTGTGAGTGGAGCTCTTATGGAACTCACACCACTTTCCTGTGTCCTTTTTCCGCTTCACGACACTGTTCTTTGCTTGCGGCTTTGGCAGGTTGTCCTGGCTGCCTCGCCTTGGCTTTGCCTTTGTTTTACAGTTTGGGGGCAGCTTTCCCCTGCTTCAAATTCAAAGATCCAAAGTCTCGCTTCTTCTATTTAAACTTTTTCTTGATCTTGATGGCATATCGGTGTTTCGTGCCAAGCGAGGAGATGTTCAGGAATTCTATTTTGTCTTGGATGTACCTGTGCAGGAAACCTTGGTATTTGAGTACCAAATGCTGTTTTGAATCCTTGATACCCAACTTTGTGGAAAGGGTATGAATAATATTGGTAAACTCCAGAACATCTTAGTCCCTTCCCTGCCGCAGCGTGGTCCACTTTATGTATTGATCCTCATAGCTGCTGACAGGGTAGTACTGCTCCTTTATGACAACCCATAAAAGTGGGTGTCACTGAAAACAGTGAGGCCATACTTTCATCCTTCTACTTGCAGTAGGTTTCCCACCAATCCTTGACATGGGGGGCGGCTTTGAGAAGATTGAAAGTAATCTTTTCCTGGCCAGAAAAATCATGAACAAAAAAATACCCTTCTAGCAGATTTAACCATTTATCTACAGCATCTGCATCTATCTGACCCTAAAATATGGGAATGTGAAAGTTAACTTGTACCTTAAAGGGTGTGGCACTTCCAGAGTAGCTATTGGAAGTAGATGTGTTGCCCCTAGGTAGTCGCTGAAGGATTTGGGAAAAGTTTTCCATCGTCGCGTTCCTTTGTCGCTCAAGAGCCTCTTCGAGCAAGATTTTGATAGGATCTCCTACCCCCTCGTCTTTCTTTTCATCCGCCATGGGAAGCCGTCGGGATTTGCGACGCTGGTCTTGCAAAGGTTCGACCAGTTCAAGCCCTAAATCCTTATATCCCGACCTCATTGGGGACATGCAAGGAAAGACAGAGAAAGAGCAGACCGCTCTAATACCACTGATCCAGATTTAAACAGGAACGCAATAAAGTACAAAAATAAACACAAATACAGAGATACAACAAAAATAATACTTTGATTTCATTAATGGAGAACACTGAAATATGCTTACAAACAGAAATGGAAATAACCTAGCTCGAGCGATAGTAGTTTATCTATGAGAAGAGATGTGGCGGCTACATGCCTTTGAACTCCTTACAATGACGCTCAAGGGCCTTTTCATTAGTGAACAATAAGAACAAACCCTAAACAACCAAAACCCTAACCCGAGGAGATATAACACCAAGAATTTATGGGCTTTGTTGGGGTGAGTTGGACAACCAACTTCCCGAGGTTGCGACTTGGTCATATTATCTTTGTTTGATGCGCATGATAACCCATTGGAAAGATCTCTCCGAGGACTACGACGGAAAAGTTGATTTAAAAAAAAAATTTCTTTGACGGTAGATTTCCAAAAAAACGTCGTTTAGGGCCTCAAAACGGCTTTGGAAGCTTAGGACCCGAAAAACTGCTAAAAAATAGTAAATTGTGTTATAATTAAGGAAACTGAAAAACTAAAAGAAGAAATGGTGGTGGTCCAAGTGGAATTCGTGGGTGGCCACCAATATCCACTTGGATCAAGCACAAGTCTGCTTTTGGCATTTTATGCTATGATGCTTTCATGCACAACTCAGTGACAGGCTTCATGTATGTATATTCAGTGTTTTTATCAAATTTCTTAGAGAATCTTTGATAATATTTTATTTTGAAATGCAATAGTACACATGGACTAAACATTTTCTTTGCAAAATTTTCGTAGTAGATTCAACATTATATTAGATCGATATATCATTGCAATGGAAGTTATAATGACTGCCACAATTCTACTTTTGGAATTTTATGCTTTCATGCTTTGGTGCAGAACACCGTGGCCAAACTCATGTATGTATATACATTATTTTTATCAAATTTTTCATAGCCATCTTTATGCTATGTTCATTCAAAGATACATGTTTTGTTATTTTTCCAAGATTTGTTGCAATACGTTTTCTTTTGCCGAGTCCATTGGCTTCTGGATACAAAATTTCTGCAAATCAGGTAACAACAAACACAAATGTATACTCAACATCTGCATTTTTATTCATTATTTCATAATCGAGCTCACATATGTATATACACTATTTTTATCAAATTATTTACACAATGTTGATTCAAAGATATATTCTTTCTTGTTTTTCCATGAGCCATTATAATACGTTTGTTTTTTCCCATTCCATTTGGCTTATGGATACAAATTTCCACATATAATGTAGCAATAAGCAAAAATGTATACTCAACATCTGTTTGTTTTTCATGTAAACATATTTATTTACTTCTGTTTTTCTGATCAAATTAAGAACAAATTGATGAACTCTTAGTTTTTTCATATTTTCAATTGCAAGAGCAGCCTTGGATCTACACGGGTATAGATTTGTTCATGGAAACAATATTGAACTTTAACTAGTTGTCTCTTTACCACAATGTCAAGATCTTAATGATTCTTTAGTGAAAAATAAGTACAGGAAAAAACAACCTCACATTATTTAAATCATCCATACATGAGAATTTTGATTTGACTTGAGCTACAAAGAGTTTTTGACATAATTATCATTTATCCGTAACTTTTCTGACATTTTAGGTTCTAGAATTAGTAGAGGTGATTTCACTCTAGAAAACATTTTTTTGATTCATAACAAACTTGGGATGCACTATGATTTTATTCTGAATACAATCCTTTTAGTTATTTATTTTAACAATTTTACTTGCTCAGTTGAGCATTCATATGTATGGATTCATTATTATTTTCTTCCAAATATAATGTTGTTAACGAGTATTTTTTATTCCAAACAAACTTATGGAAAAGACATAAACTGGTTATCTGGAATGTTATCACATGCACACAAGTTCTTTTTTATAATTCTTATCCATTCTTTTTGTCCATTGAATAACATTCATATGTATGTATTAATTAATAATATTTTCATATTCCACATGTAATACCCTATTTTACTGACATAATAGTAGGTATATGTTGTCATGTGATTCTTCAGAGAAGATTTTGGACGAGGGGATATGGCATATTTCCTACTGAGAAATGTTTTGTTCTTTGTTTTTCTAGGTCAAACAAACACAGAAATAGATAACAACAAAACAAAAAAAAAGCTACATGGGCAAAGGTAGTGGCATTTCCACCACATGGCTCTTGTTATTATTATGGATAAGTTCCCAATATAATAATTTTTGTTACTTTTGAAAGAGGAATGGTCTCCTCAACCTCAAATTTAGAAGTGGAATATAGTATTAATGGTAATAAAAATTTAGTTAAAATGATTATATCTAAATGTGTAAAGTGTTGAAAATATAGAGGATTTCGCTACCTTAGATGCCTCTATATATTTGTTTGGAAATTTCTTCAGGATAATCGGAAAACAGACTAAAACTGATAGTCTTCCACTAAAAAACAAACTAATGTACAAAGCTCATGAAACTTATTGTGATAAAACATATCGAATGTTAATATCAGTGTCCTTTCAAATATAAATCTCATCATTAATAATAACACCTTGCTTGAAAACCATGGTAATTCGTTGGATGTTATAAGGAAAAATAATGGAAACTTGATGTTTATGTTAATATTTCCATTATTTTATTGCGTTGGTAAGCCTCGTTTCCTTGGGTGGAATTGTAAGCAAGTTCCATTCATTTTAAGAAACCCTTGGAAGCAGTCCATGATCTTGAGGTATATCCATTGTTTCAATAATGTTTATATTCTACCACGCCCCCTCTCTCTTCTCTAAAGATGGTAGGGGATCATGAGTTAGGTTTGTAAATAATCATGGTGTTATGCTTCTATATTTTCATGTTCCTTTTAATTGTGGGTTATTGTTTTGTATATTTAATGTTATTTGTTTTGGTCTTAACAAATAAATTAAATGTTACACATTGCATTAACTAAGAAGATAATGAATAGATCCGCATTTGTTATGGTTATATGTTAAGCATTGCACCCAGTAGGATAGGAAGACAATGAATCAGAATGAGGTAGACCTAATAATTATTCTTTTTGTAAGTTCTTTCAATAATGATAAGTTTTGTTTCTTCCCTTTCAGTGTATTTTTGTTGGCATTATTAAAGTTATTATATGTACAGCCAATGTTATTCATTTTATTTTTTGTCATGCCATTATTATTACATCATTGTTACTCACCATGAAAAGCATAGGAAGAGTAGGAAGATGTTGATAATCTTATGTGTAGTGATGATCACATCTATATAGAGTTGGTATTGGATGCTAGGAAAATCTTGCATACAACAATCTCATTCTCTTTAATTTTTTAGTCTTTTTGTTAGTTAGTATTTGTTGAGGCCATATTTTTTGAAAGGACCTAAATTTGTAAAAGCTCGAATATGTGGAGATAATATTGAGGAGCACCCACAAAGCCAAGGCCCTTTATGCCTTTTCCATGAAGGCCTAGATCCATATTTTATATGAGTGGCTTAAAATTTTCAAATTAAATATTTATGTATAATATTTATTCACTGCTTCAACTGATTAAAATTTTATTACAAATGTATTTTTGTTTTTAATGTGGTTCATGGACCTGTTGGCAATGCTGGACCCGCCAACATGTCAGGGGATCTCCCCGATAAGAAGTCCTAATTAGACCTCATACCATTTGGTGTAGGAGTCCCAACAGTGGGTCGTACGTATCGCCTTGATTCGGTTTCGCACAGAGGCAAGTAAGATGTCCCTGTTGGTAGCAAGGGTGTGACATATGTAGTAAGTCAAGGAGGATGCATGAGCGGTTCTAACACATGGAGGGTGAGGTGAGTGCGCCCCTTGAAAACCTATGACAAAATGGAGTTAAGAAGGGAACACATGAGCACATATGCATCACAAAATGGAAGGCAAGTAAGTTAGCAATCCAAAGTGATGGTTAAACCAACAACACATTTCAGTAAGACTCATACATACATATACAAAAAATAGCTTCACATGCATGCATAAGCAAACAGATATATATATCATTTAGAGTAAACAAGATAGTTGAAATACAATATGACATATGCATGAAACGTGTTGGCTCTGTTATATTAAGAAGTGTAAGTTCCATTCATACAATACATCCATGACCAACCACTAGTTATGACAATGGAAAGTTACAGTCACTGTCGCCTGCTCCTCTAAAGAGATATACTAGCTCTGCACAGTGGAGAGGCCAAGGCTCATTATAATACTGTCCAAGCTTTCTCTAAGATACTCCTATGGGAAGCTTGGCTGAACAAAAGCCATTACAATGAGTTATAAGGGACTATTTATAGCAAAGGGCGGGGTGTCCCTTGACATTCCACTTTGTGACTGTTCATCTATCCTCATGACTCTTCATCTACTCTATGACTGTTACATCCAACTATCGACACTTGAACTTACACTTGACAAGACATCATATACAATCTGCACATGTACCCATGTGAGACAAAATAGGCTTCAGAAAACCATGCAATACATCACTATGACTCAGACAACTGTGGGAAGAGCAGCTCTTCGACATCCTCATGTTGGTCGACAATAACGAACTGATGCCAAGCTCAGTAGTCCATGATGGTGTCCATGTACTCTAAGGTGGCACCTTTTTGGAAACGAACTCTTGCCTCCATAGCATCCAGGTACACTGCTTGAGCTTCTCTGTCCAACTCATCTAATAACATGCACATGATTGTCTTGAGTGCGACAGGACAAGCAACATACTGACACATGGTGTCTCCACTGACCACCAAGTCTGCGCTGGTGGCTATGCACATCAACTCATCAAAGTACAAGTCAAGTTCCATCTAGACCTGTGCCTTTGTATTTACCTAGGTGAGTGTCCCAATAGATGGGATCGCATGTGTGCGCACAACAACATCCATACGTCTGAATATCCATGCATGGGAAGCCTGTAGACTAATGATGAGTTGAAAGAGATCTTCATAGTTCCAGACCTAACTTCGGATGTGTGCCTTCAGCTCGACCGCTATGAGCTTCATCATCTTAGGAAAGTGTAATGGGGCTCCCTTGTATCTCATTGTCCATGTTTTCATGTAACAAAAAATAGCATGCACATTCAAAAAGATACATGCTCTCATAGTACATTGCTGCTGCCAACCATTGAGATGGAAAATTTCCTTATGCATGGTACCAAACTTGGAATACAATGCTCGCATGACTGTGTCGAGGGACAATACTTCATCTAGTGTTGCCTTCTTCAACTCTTCTCGGACGGATGTTGTAACCAATTCTCCTCCCTGTTTGGCCATCTGTAAATCCTTATCCATTCACTCATTCTTAGCTATCAAGAAATGAGCACTTGAGTTGTGGCTTCAGCATATGCTCTGGTAGCATTGACCAATGCTGTTAGACGCTTGCACACGTCAGACACGATCACTCATTCCTCAAATTGCGTAGGAGATGTGTGATCATCCGAAGTCGACACTTTGCGAGATTGCACAACTCTATGTTGGGAGTCATCAAATGAGACGTTGTGCATATCTTCCTCTGGATTGTCTCTAAGGATTTCAGTGTCTCCTTGGTCACTTGGGACTTGCTCTAGTTCCTGAGCCGGTGAAGCTGGTTGACCTCTTGGTGGTGAGGCATAAGGTCGATATCTTGCTCTAACTCCTGTTGCTCCATGTCCATATCCATCTATTTAAGTGCTTGCTCTATCTCTTGAGTGAAGTCCTGCTCCTGCGACTGCTCACCCTGTCTGCTTGGTGTCAGCTGTTCTAATGGTTCTACTACCTGTACGGGCGCATTTTCATATGTCTGTACATGTTGCGTCCCCTGCTATACCTGTTCCTACTTCACTTCCTTCTCCTATCTACGCAACTGTTGTTCCTTTTGGAGTTGCTCTTTCAACTCATGCAACTCTTTCTATGTTTCCTCCATTCTCCATTTTTCTCTTTGCCTTTGTGTGTTCCTCTTGTCTCGTTGTTGCCTCTTTGCCTCTATTTCCAAAGCTACTTTCTGCACAAGTGGGTCTCCTAAGAACTTGCAACTTTGTTCCTCCTCCATGCTGTCGACAATATTCCTCTTGCCTTTGTCGCGCATTGTAATGTTTACCTCTGCTACTACTGTTGCTAGTGCTCTTCGGGATGTTGCTTCACGCTCCTTTACTAACCATTCCACAACAATTTCGACCAGTTCATTGGTCCTAGATAAGCTGAAACAATATCTCCATGGGTCCTCCTCCACCCAATGACATGCCTCGTGGATCCACTAAAATTATACTCTCGTGCAGTGATCCTTTACAAGGCAATGTGGGTCATACGAATTGTAGCTTCAGGTGTCAGATGGATATTTCTTGATCTCCTCTACTTCGACATCCGCGTGCTTGAAATTATGTATCTCGTATAACCTGATCCGCAACGGAAGAGTGGGCCAAGGTGCCTTCTTCTTCTGGTGCAGCCTAGTTATCAGTCCTACCGAGATGTGGTATGATACTTCCTTCATGACGAGCTTGTCCAAGGCCAACTTTGGTAAAACATGCGGAGGCTTCTCCATGCTGTACATCCATATGAAGGTGCCAGACGGTGAGGCATACCAATCAGCTATGTCGATCAACGTCTCCATTGTTGCCTTTGACATGCTGGGTGGATCCTGTTCAAATTTCATCTTATACAATGCGGTGACAAAATGATCAGACAGTTGTGTGATAACTCCTCTGAAGCTGCATTCAAACAACATTCTACAATAAGTGTTCATAGAGGTCTTCGCCGATGTCCATGCCCACTTCAAGCCCAGGAACTCTTGACGGGATTAGATTGCATCAAATATGTAAGCGGACATGTAGATTTCCACTTTCTGACCTTCGGGCGACTGTCAAGCTCTTGTTACCTATTCCTTCAGCCGGTGAGCCAACATGTCAGACCAGTTGCATGCTTTGCCTTCACTGGCGAGTCGGTCCAATGCAATCACCCAACTTTGTGGGAAGGTTTCCATGCTCCCTTGGCCATACAAGAGACATGCAAAGATGACCAAGTATTGATATGCCTTCCAAAATATATTCATCTTGTAAACCTGGTTGGGTGTCATCCTAAATTTGGCTGGCTCCTTTACCATATTCTTCAAGATATCCCTGGAGTTGGCATTGCTACTGGGTATGCTGAAGGGTGTCTCCATGGTGATCACAGGCTTCAACATATGGTACATCTATTCATAATCCTGTGCCCCGAAGGTAGAAATCTACGTCCCGCTGACACTGCTCAATGCCATCTTCTCAAGTTCCATGTGCGAGACGATCCAATGTATCATGTCTGCACATGGGAACACAGGATACATGCATGCAATCCGGTATAAGATGGACTTGTGAACTTTCACATGGAATTGGCGGTCTTCGAGGTCTTCCCCAAATGTGCCTGCAAATGCATCATTGATGTCTTGCCATTTCAACTTGATGTCCTTGTCTACAATCATCTTGGTGTCTTAATAGATTGTCAAACTTGCAGACACTCGCTCAACTGCTGCTCCAGTTGTGCTTCCATTAGTGTCCTTTGATCCTGCTCTTTTGGAGGCCATTGATCTTGAATTGATGAGTGACAGAGGGACACCTGCTAGATCTGGAGACATGGCAACATGCATGGAAAGAAATATGTCGGTTAAAACCAAAGAAAACTTGAGGAACAAAATGCAATATACCTGGGGATTGACTGGAAAGGATTGCGCAATTTTTCTTGGGAGGCCGGGAGACTAGTTGCTGAAATTGCGCAAAAGGCAGTTTGGACTACTGGGAGGCTGGTTGAATACTGGAATTGCGTATTTCGCAATAAAAAATGGCCTAATAGCTGGTGGGATTGCGCAATGCGCAATTCCAGCTAGCAAGGGTTGCAGGCCCAGTGACTGCATTGCGCAATTTTCGGGGCCAACAGTCATTGTCTCTTAGAATTGTGCAATGCAAGACTAGAGGGTAGTCACTGGGCAAAAATGCCCATTTTTTGAGAGGAAGGCAGAGCCTTCCCTCTCAAGATTGTACAACATTGTCTTGGTTAGGAAAAGTCTAGGTCAAGGTTGCCCAGACCTCCCGACGGGAAACTGAAAGCAAATGGGGATGTGAATGCATGTGATGTTGAGTGTAAGTAGGAGCGAATGATCATGCATGCAAATAGTGCATGAAAGATTCAGAAAACGGAACAACATGCATGTGTGTGAAGTGAGTCGTTGAATCGACGACCGTTCGTGCAAAACAGTGTCATGCATGCGACAGCAGTGAGATGCTAACAAAAACTAAAATGATGCTAGTACAAGCTAATATGCATGTAAACGACAACAAGCGTTCATAGAAATCAAGAAAAAAACACTCACATAAGCCAAAACGCAAAAAGCGACATAAATGCTACAAAAGACAAGTTAAGCAAACTTACCTGGAAATAACTGAGCTGGATGTGTCGAAGACTCCTAGATGCGCTGTGAGAAGTCAGAGCTCTAAGATCAATGTGAAGGAATGAGCTCTAAAGCGTAGAATAAATAATTTTGATGCTCATGACGTGCATGCCACAAATCTAAGAAAAAGCAACACTTGGAGAAAGATTCTAAAATGATCTTTGCATGTAACCTCCAACTACTAAAAATAGCTCCCTAAATTCTAGGGATTCTTTTTGCTATTTCGGGAAAACGCAACCCATGCATGCAAGTCAAGTTTTATCGGTCCTGGGTGGAACCAATTAATCTTATGGCACATGAAACAACCTGCTTGACTGAGGGGAAAATTTGTGCACTCCTGGGAGGGAGTTGGGCTGGCGGCCTAGAGGGATTGCACAATTTCTGGGTTGAGCAGCTGACTGTAGCCCAGAATTATGCAATTTCTGGGCTAAGCAGTCTTTCTGGGTCACATTGCACAGTTTTTCTAGGGAAGGTTGATGGGCAGAATTGCGCAATTCCTGAGCCCAGCAGGTTGCTAGACAGGATTGCACAATTTCTTGATGGAGCTACTCAGCCTGCAGCTGGACCATGTCCAGAACAACAATCTATGAGGGTTATGCAAAAAGCTATCAAGACCAAGCTATCATGCTACCTAAAAACCACTGAAGCTAATGTACTTGAAAGTGAAAGACATGCTGTTGAGGATGGTTGGTAGGGAGGCTCCAAAACAAGGCTAAGGAAAAATTTTGGAGGGTGGTTGTAGCCACTACAACACTTGGCAACACACTGGTAGAACTCCAGCTCTTTGAATGGACCTTGTTCGTGAAAAGCAAGTCTAACACCTCTGGAAGTATTGTTCAGTCCTCAATTCTTCTTAGTTTCCACACTTGCTTGATTGTAAGATATAGCATTTTCCAAGCTCTTAGTCAATTGACACACACTCCAAGCCAATTCAACACAATTGTTTCGATTGGGGATGATGGGTATATTGGTGCACAAGAAGTATAGTCGTCAGAGTCTTAGTTTCATCTGTGGTGTTTCTCCGCTACGAGCAAGCCTGAACAGTACCCTGGCCGAGTCACGCAGTAACACAAGCATTGCTCCACTGCCAGCGAGCCTGGTTAGTACCCCGACGGAGTTACTTGCATCACCTCTTTACGTAGGAAGCCTTTCTCTTCTTTCACCTTATTCATTTTTCATTTAAAAATTTTTCACTTTTCATTTTTTCATTTTCATAACTGTGCATAGCACTTATTCATTTCAGAGGTGGAAGAGGTATCTCGACTTATTGAGAGTAGAAGAGGTTGCTCCTTTAGAGAAGTAGTTTATTATATACCTCTAACATTCCTGTTAAGGTTTCCCCCCTCACCTTACTCTACTTGACTTAGCTGACAAGGATTAACCCAAAAATAACCGACTAGAGTAGGTGACACTAGTTAGCGTGCAAGCATTGTGTTTTCAACAAGGTTCACTTCGAACAACTTGTATTTTCCATCGATGCATCATGTACTAAAAGTAACAAGTTCTTCATACAGGGGCAAGATGATAGATAACCAAGTAGTGATAGCTGCACAAGGCCTCTTGTACTTTACCTAACTTGTTTCAAGAGTTGTGCACGGTCTCATGCAAAACTAACCTACGAGCGCAAAACAAGCAAATAAACACAAAACAAAGTGAAAGTAGAAGTAAATGCGAAAGCAGAGTGAGTAAGAAAACAAGCAAAAAGACAAACAAACATGCAAATAAAGTAAGAAAACAAGCATGGAAGAAAACAAACCAAAAGAAAGGACTACTCCTACTCCTAGGCTAACGGTGCATGGGCCTGATCACATGAAGTGATACTTCCAATGCAGCCACCGGTGCATTGGTCGACCCATGTTGGTGAAGCCATGGTTCGTGAACAACATAGTTATGCGAACTAACAAACATGAAAGATATAACAATGAAGACAAACAAATTCCAAGTTTAAAAGGGTCCACAGAATATACGTGGGTGCAAGTACATGACATGCAGTCCATGGACTTATCATGGTGTTGTGTATCACTGCGTGTAGCTATGAAGCATACACATACTCTTGACTGTGACATGCAAGAAAGCGAAAGAAACAAAGACAACTTGCATCATGCACGTGTGCTTGCAATGTAAGATTCCTCCAATGCATGAGCAATGGGATCGTGTATTTTGAGTGGAGGAAGCATGATATGTGTGTGAGATTGATCTTCAATGCATACAGGTGAGCGATGAGGAGCCTTGGGTGTTTCAAGAATTTGTTGATCAGAAGTGAAACCAACCTCAGGACAGCGAGGTCCTCACATAACCATAAGCTCGAGTTGAAGTGGCTCGATAGTCTGGGGGATTTCAACTTCATCGACAGAAAGATCATCATAAACTAGTGGCTTCGAAAAATCAACTGTGATAGAATCATCATCATTATCGAATACAAAAGAAAATAGATCACCATAGCTACAATCAGCAAAATCAATGATTTCATCGGCATCCTCATCATCTGATGAATCAAATAGAGGGGTAGATGAGAAGTGGGAAAATTCACCCTCTGTGTTTCTGGAAAAAGCAGATGAAAAGTCAAGTGGATTTTAAATGAATAATTTATCCTCTCCATTGTTGGATGATGGACTGACATCTGGTGTGTCCTGCGAATGATCAACAATGGGTGCATCCATAGATGGAGATCCACATGTTAAATCATGGCTGACAGGTTCACTAAATATGTCAGGAAATAATGAAGGAGGTTCAGACATAAGGGAGTCATCCTTCGCCAAGTGTTGATGACAATGCATGTTGGTTGTGCAACACCAACTCTTTCAATGGCTTGATCCTCGTTCACAACAAGTGTAGAGTCTAGAATGGAAGAACACAAGATAATATCATCCAGAGGATCATCCGAGTACGAATACGGAGGTTGTGGTACAAAATGCATATGAAAACTCAATAGAATCATAACCAAATCTACACGAAAATTAAGTGAAGTGATGTGGGAGGATGTGACAGTTGAACAAATATGTGTGCCTATTCTCCTGCATCACTCTGCAGTGGTGGAGTTGTTTGATGAGGGGATGACGAACAGTCACTTATGACAACGACCGTGTCAATCTGTGGTTGCGTAACTCCATCACTGAAGTATGCTGAGCGAGGTTGGGCTCAAACTTCTTCTTGGGATGAACTGATTTGGTAAGACAGTACCTGAATCTATCAATGAGATAAGGAAATTTCATCTGGCTTTTCGGAGCTTAAAATTGCAAAACACGGAAGCGCTGCCAAAAATCATCAAACGATTCTTGTGGAGCCTTCCGTTGTTGTAACATTTTTTGGTCAAGATTTTCTAGATCAAAATGATGGAAAGTATCTTCAATGAGATCATATAAATGCTTGATTGAGTGCATGCTGTCAACCGGTGGGCTACAACACCACTATAGTGGGGATTCGCGAAGTGTGTATGCATGTAGCAGACTAGCTTGTTCATCAAAACATCCATCTTCCTCGTCAAGCATGGAAAGGAAGTCATGTAAGAACACAGGCCAGACAACTTCACCTTCACCATCATACATGAATTCAGACAACAGATCAAAAAACTCCCTCGTGATGTTGAGAGGTTCGACATGTGAAAAACATTGTGGAGGGGTGAGTGTGATAGAATCCATGATAGATGTACAAAGGTTCAAAATAGGATGAGAGGACATAGCTTGTCATATGGCCCTCCTTCTAGCGCCAAAAATGTTGACGGTGTTGGACCCGCCAACATGTCAGGGGATCTCCCCAGTAAGAAGTCCCAATTAGACCTCAGACCATTTGGTGTAGGAGTCCCAGCAATGAGTCGTACGATATCGCCTTGACCGCGGTTTCGTACAAAGGAAAGTAAGATGTCCCTATTGGTAGCAAGAGTGTGACATATGCAGTAGCTCAAGGAGGATGCATGAACGGTTCTAACACATGGAGAGTGAGGTGGGTGCGCCCCTTGGAAACTTGTGACAGCATAGATTTAAGAAGGGAACACACGAGGAAAGATGCATCACAACCGAGGAAAATTTCAAGGATGGAATTTTATCTTAGAGTTTAGAAAATTTGGCGAACCTTAATAGTCTGTAATATACGAATTGTAAAATGTCTGATGATAATTGTATTACAAAAATTATATTTGTAACTCTTTCATATTTTTCTATGTAAAATTGTGGCGATTTCTAAGGTAAGATCATTTTAGACTATAAAATTTGGGCAAATAATCTTTAGAGAAAAATGTAAATTGGCGAATATTTTTTTAGAAAAAAGCATTGAAAATTAGCCCACTTGCGAATGTTAGCTCCTAAAATTTTCCCTGATCACAACATGGAAGGCAAGTAAGATAGCAATCTAAAGTGATGGTTAAACCAACAATGCATTTCAGTAATATTCATACATACATATATAGAGAATAGCTACACATGCGTGCATAAGAAAACAGATACATATATCATTTAGAGTAAATAAGATAGCTGAAATACAATATGACCTATGCATGAAACATGTTGGCTCTATTAAATTAAGAAGTGTAAGTTCTAGTCATACAATACATCCATCACCAATAGCTAGTTCTGACATCGGAACGTTACAGTCCCTGTTGCCTGCTCCTCCAAAGAGATATACTAGCTCTGCACACTAGAGAAGCCAAGGCTCGTTACAATATTGTCCAAGATTTCTCTAAAATACTCCTATGGGAAGCTTGGTTGACCAAAATCCTTTATAATGAGTTGTGAGGGACTATTTATAACAAATGGTGGGATGTCCCTTGACATTCCCTTTTGTGACTGTTCATCTATCCTCATGACTCTTCATCTACTCTATGATTGTTACATCCAACTATTGACACTTGAACTTACACTTGACAAGATATCACATGCAATCTGCACATGTACCCATGTGAGACAAAATAGGCTTGAGAAAGACATGCAAGACATTACTATCACTTAGACAACTATGGGGAGACCATCTCTTCGACATCCCCATGGTGGTCGACAATAATGAACTGATGCCAAGCTCGGTAGTTTGCGATGGTGTCTGTGTACTCTAAGGTGACATCTTTCTAGAAATGAACTCTTGCCTCCATAGCATCTGGGTAAACTGCTCGAGCTCCTCTATCCAAATCATTTGATAACATGTGCATCATTGTCTTGAGTGCGGTCGGACCAACAACCTATTGACGCATGGTGCCCGCACTTATCACCAAGTCTGTGCTGGTGGCTATGCGCATCAGCTCATCAAAGTACGAGTCAAGCTCCAGTTGGACCTGTCCTTTTGTCTTTGCCTGGGTGAGTGTCCCAATAGATGGGATTGTGTGTGTGGACAACAACATCCATACTTTTGAATACCCATGCATGGGAAGCCTGTATACTGGTAATGAGTTGTGGGAGATCTTCATAGTTCTGGATCTGACTCCGGATGCGTGCCTTCAGCTCGACCGCTCTGGGCTTCATCATCTTCGGCAACTTTAACGAGGCTACCTTGTATCTCATCGTCCATGTTTTCATGTAATAAAAAACAACATGCACGTTTGACAAGATATGTGCTCTCCTAGCACATCGCTACTGTTAATCGTTGAGATGGACAACTGCCTTATGCATGGTACCAAACTTGGAATACAACTCTTGCATAACTGTGTCGAGGGATAATACTTCATCGAATATTTCTTTCTTCAACTCTGCTCGGATGGATGTTGTAACCAATTCTCCTCCCTTCTTGGCCATCTGTACCTCCTTAGCCATTTGTTCGTTCTCAAATATCAAGAAGCGAACACTCGAGCTAGTGGCTTTGGCATATTCTTTGGTAGCATCGGCCAATGCTGCTAGATGCTTGGGCACGTTAGACACAATCAATTATTCCTCAAATTTCATAAGAGATGTGTGATCATCTGGAGTTGACACTCTGCGAGGTTGTACAACTCTATGTTGGGACTCATCGAATGAGATGTTGTGCATCTCTTCCTCTGGATTGTCTCCAAGGATTTCAGTGTCTCCTTGGTCACTTGGTACTTGATCCGATTCTGGATACGGTGAAGCTGGTGAGTCGACCTCTTGGTGGTGAGGCATGAGGTCGATGTCTTTCTCTAAATCCTTGCTCCATGTCCGTATCCATTTGTTTGTACATGTTGTGCCCCTTGATGTACCTGTTCCTGTTGTGTTTCCTTCTCCTGTCTATGCAGCTCCCATTCCTTCCATAGATGCTCCTTCAACTCATGCAAGTCCTTCTTGGTTTCCTCCATTCTCCATTTTTCTCTCTGCCTTTGCGTTTTCCTCTTGTCACGTTGTTGCCTCTTTTCTTCTATTCCCAAAGTTGCTTTCTGCACAAGTGGGTTTTCTCGGAACTTGCATCTTTGTTCCTCCTCCATGTTATCGACAATATTTTTCTTACCTTTGTTGCACTTTGGTATGTTTACCTCTGCTACTTGTGCTCTCAAGGATGCTGCTTAATGTTTCTTTGCTAACCATACCACAGTGATGCTGACCAGTTCATTAGGCCTAGAGAAGCTGAAACAATATCTCCATGGGTCCTCCTCCACCCAATGACATGCCCCGTGGATCCACTGAAACTATACTCTCGTGCAATGATCCTTTACAAGACAATGTGGGTCATACGGATTATAGCTTCGGGCATCGAATGGATATTTATTGATCTCTTCTACTTTGACATCTACAT
Source organism: Pinus taeda (assembly GCA_000404065.3). Lineage (NCBI taxonomy): Eukaryota > Viridiplantae > Streptophyta > Pinopsida > Pinales > Pinaceae > Pinus > Pinus taeda. The sequence goes on along the minus strand of APFE031685072.1, from coordinate 26,375 downwards.
GCTTGAAATTTTGTATCTCGTATAACCTAATCCTCAACGGAAGATTGGGCCAAGGTGCCTTCTTCTTACGATGCAACCTACCTGTCAGTCCTGCCGAGATGTGGTATGATACTTCCTGCATGACGAGCTTATCCAAGGCCAACTTTGGTAAAACATGCAAAGGCTTCTCCGTGCTGTAAATCTGTATGAAGGTGACAGACGGTGAGGCATACTAATCAGTGATGTCGATCAACGCCTCCATTGTTGAATTCGACATGCAAGGTGGATCCTTTTCAAATGCCATCTTATACACCAAGGGTGAAAAAATGATCGGACAATTGTGTGATAAGTCATCTGAAGTTGCATTCAAACAACATTCTACAATAAGTGTTCAAAGAGGTCTTCGTCGATGTCCATACCCACTTCAAGCCCGGGAACTCCTTATGGGCGTATATTGCATCTAACATGTAAGCCGACATGTAGATTTCTACTTTCTAGCATTTGGGTGGCTGTCGAGCTCTTGTTACCTATTCCTTTAGCCAGTGAGCCAACATGTCAGACTAGTTGAATTCTTTGCCTTTACTGACCAATCATCCAACGCGATCACCCAACTTTTTGGGAAGGTTTCCATGCTCTCTTGGCCATATAAGAGACATGCAAAGATGACCAGTTATTGATACGGCTTCCACAATATCCTCATCTTGTAAACCTGGTTGGGTGTCATCCTGAATTTGGCCAACTCCTTTACCTAGTTCTTCAAGATATCCCTGGAGTTGGCATTGCTACAAGGTATGCTGAAGGGTGTCTCCATGGTGATCATGGGCTTCGACATATGGTACATCTGTTCATAATACTGTGCCCTGAAGGTAGAAATCTTTGTCTCATTGATACTGCTCAATGTCATCGTCTCAGGATCCATGTGCGAGATGATCCAATGTATCATGTCTACACATGGGAACACGGGATACCTACATGCAATTTGGTACAAGCCAGACTTGTGAATGTTCTCATAGACTTGGTGGTCTTTGAGGTCTTCCCCAAATGTGCCTGCAAATGCATCATTGATCTCTTGCCATTTCAGCCTGATGTCCTTGTATATAATCATCTTGGTGTCTTCGTAGATCAACAAACTTTTAGACACTCGCTCAATTGCTGCTCCAGTTGCGCTTCCATCGGTGTCCTTTGATCATGCTATTTTGGAGGCCATTGATCCTGAACTGATGAGCGACGAACAAACACTTGCTAGATCTAGAGACTTGGCGACATGCATGGCAAGAAATTTGTCAGCTAAAACCAAAGCAAACTTGAGGAATGACATGCAACATACTTGGGAATTGACTAACAAGGATGGTGCAATTTTTCCTGGGGGGTCAGGAGACTAGCTGTCGGAATTGCGCAGAAGGTAGTTCGGACTTATGGGAGGCTAGTTGACTACTGGAATTGTGTAATGCACAATCCAGGATGCCCTACTAGCTGTTGGGATTGCGCAATGCGCAATTCGTGATTGCAAGGGTTGCAGGTCCAGTGACTCCATTGTGCAATTTTCTAGGCCAACAATCACTGTCTCTTAGAATTATGCAATGCAAGACTGGAGGGCAGTCACTGGGGAGAAATGCGCATTTTATGAGAGGAGGGCAAAGCCTTCCCTCTCAGGATTGTGCAATGCTGTCTTTGTGAGGCAGAATCCAAGTTAGTGTTGCCCAAACCGTTCAATGGGAAACTGAAAGAAAATGGGGATGTGAATGCATGGCGATGTTGAGTGTAAGCAGGAGTGAATGATCATGCATGCAAACAGTGAATGTAAGATTCAGAAAACAGAACAACATTTATGTGTGTGAAGTGAGTCGTTGGATCAACGACTGTTCATGCAAACCAATGTCATGCATGCGACAATGGTGAGATGCTAATGGAAACTGAAATTGTGCTAGTACAAGCTAGTATGCATGTAAACGACTTCAAGCATTCACAGAAATCAAGAAAACAACACTCACACAAGCCAAAACATAAAAGGTGATAGAAATGCTGCAAAAGACAAGTTAAGCGGACTTACCGAAAATAGCTAAGCTAAATGTGTCGAAGACTTCTAGATGTGCTGTGGGATGTCAGAGCTCTAAGATTGATTTGAAGGAATGAGCTCTAAAGCGTCAAATAAATAAGTTTGATGATCATGACATGCATGACACAAATCTAGGAAACAATGAAACTTGGAGGAAAGATTCTAAAACGATCTCTGCATGTAACCTCCAGCTGCTAAAAATATCTCCGTAAAATCTAAGGATGTTTTTTGCTATTTCAGGAAAAAGAAGCCCATGCATGCATGTCAAGTTTTCTCGATCATGGGTGGAACCGGTCAACCTGATGGAACATGCATTAGCCTACTTGACCGTGGGGAAATTTTGCGCATTTCTAGGAGGGTGTTGGGCTGGCTCCCTAGAGGGATTGTACAATTTCTAGGCTGAGCAACTGACTGTTGCGCAAAACTGCGTAATCTCTGGGCTGAGTAGTCTTGCATGGTCAGATTGTGCAATTTTTTAGGGAAGTTTGATAGGTAGAATTGCGCAATTCCTGAGCCGGGTATGCAAAAAGCTATCAAGCCTAGGTTGTCATGCTACTTGAAAACCGTTGAAGCTGATGTACTTGACAATGAAAGACATGCTGCTAGGGATGGTTGGTAGGAAGGATCCAAAACAAAGCTATGGAAAAAACTTCAAGGGTGGTTGTAGCTGCTACAACAGGACCTTAGAGTTCAGTGATCACTACGTCCATGGAATATTTGTACCAGTCATATCAACCTGAAGGGATCACTTCATATCGGCTCAACTACGGAGCCTGACCCTAAGGGTGTTGAGAGAATTGAACCCATGACCTATCAATCCCAAAGGTGCTTTAATGACAGGGACTTAACCAATTGAGCTAACCCTCAGTGATATTACAAAGAGTTTATTGGTTTTTATTTTGTTATATTAGCTATTAGTGGAATCCTCCTATTAGGATGAGTGATTATGTTGTTTTGTTGTATCTATACTCTAACAATGAGATCATTTTGTTGGAAACAATGTTAATACTGAGAGGGGGTGACTCAGTATTAAGGTTATTTTTTAACTCTTTATGCCAATTTACTTTTCTTATTCAAAATTAGGAACCATCCATATAACCAACAACAACATATCATGTAGTAGAAATATGAAATCAACATACAAGCAAAAACCATGAGCATCATACACAGAAGACACAAGGTTTTATGTGGAAACCCTTTTGGGAAAAAAACACCAAATCTTGTTGTTGTTATTAATGTAAAATATGAGCATCTACCCTATTACATCAATCTATTTGTGAACCACCACTCAAGGATGCACCAACTCCCTTTGATTGTTTGCTAGCACCCACTAGCAAGAAGCACCAACTATGTCCTTTTGTAGACACCATTCCAATTTACTAGAAGCGCCATGTGAGGCACCAACTTCACGGATTTGTTACAAGCACCAACTTTCAACTCCTTGGATTTATACAAGCACCAACTTGCAGGAGGAACCAACCCCCAAGCCTTCTCAAGCACCCACTAGAGATAGAAGCACCACCTTCCTGTATGTAGGCTCCAATCCACACTCAATACGGAACTCAATGTTCTATGTAATTGGAAACCACTCTTACTGATATCAGCTCTATTATCTACTCACTCTACTCACTTTGCGGCAACTCATTGATCTGCTCAACAATAGTCACTCATCATAGCCCATGCAGTGCTCTTCTCTCTGCTCTTCATTAGCATACACTCATCTTTCAACCTTCTGCTCTCAACAACATACCTACAATATTGACTCCTTCTATTAATAAGATCTCTCAACTTCTCACTCAGCACAGGCTCACTCAGCCTTCTTCCTCTACATAGGAACCTTCAGCCTTTCACACGGTAGCATTAGCTCTCTCTCTCAGGATCTCTTCCTTCTGCTTAGGCAATCCTAGTCTTTCACAATAGAACATGCTCACTTGGCCTCACACATCAGTGTGTATTCTCACACCAAGATCTCCCAACATCTCACACATTACAGTGTTTCTTCCCCCACTTTTCTCGATGGAAATCGATGGTTTTGATCCTTTGATGCACACCACACAATGTTGTCTTTGCTACCTATTTCCACACTTACCGAGTGTACCTCAGCATGACACTCCATTCTGCTATTGCGTCTGACTCGGTAACTACTACCTCATCAGTCATTAAGAATGGGAATCCAAGTGATTTCCATACCGAGACTTAATTCTATGTTTGCCTGCCCACTCTATCCAGGATTCCCATGCTTATTCATGACCCACAGACTATACTTCAAGATGGCTTTTATGCACTTCATTTAATTCATTAAGGCGTGCATCAGAGCACTGAGATGGCTTGTCTCCCCTCAAGGCAAGCCCAACACTCATTTCTGCAAATCATGGTCCTTGCTTCCTTGACCCAACGGTCTTTGACAATCACTATTACTCCTGAGACAAACTCCTCTATGCGATTGTGATCCTTGTTGCCTTGAACCAGTGATCTTTGGCAATCACTATTACTCCTTAGACCGATTCCTCTATGCAATCATGTTCCTTGCTACCGACTCATCCATCTGTCATACACTTTTGTGTTTCCATTTCTAATCCCTTCCATTTTGTAACTTTTAGTAAAGGGAATGTTATGAAAACACGAGATCATGAGGCTCCTAGCTCTTTTTGCTTTTCCTCTCTTGTTCTTCCACCATGGGACCGGGCACTTCATATACAAGTGTAGTGTTGAAAATAGCAACAAGAAATGATAAAAAATAGAATCCAGAATCTTCCAATTTTAATCTGTCCTTGAATTAAAATCGAATATAGTCTCACGAGTTACTTCGAATTAATTAATTAATTCATTACAGATTAATTAGTTGGAGAAATTCAAGTTAGAAGTCTTTATGAAGTCATGCAACAATTATCCCTTAAATTAAGGAGATTATCCCTTAATTAAGGAGATAAGATTGAGTCATATTTGAGTTGTAATTAGTTAGCTCAGTTTTCTAAGTTAAGTCCAGTTAAGTTAGTTCCAAACTGTTTGATGAACTAATTGTGAGTTATTAGTCAGTTGATGCATGCATGCACTCAATTAGTGTACTCCAGATAACTGAAGATTCTCTCATTAGAAACTCATGCATGTCTATTCTGAGAAAGACCCAGTTGAGCTAAATGTCAAGGACAGGTTAGTATCAGTTGCATGTGTTTTCCTATAAAGGAAACTCATCCATGCAGTGAAGGTAAGGTTCCTTGAGGATTGCGCAATTATGACAGTGTGCTAGAGCAGTGCTCCACTGGGTGAAGGAGATCATCCCAGAGGAACTGCACAAGGAAATAGGAGCTTGGAGGGCAGAGGAGAAGGCGTATGAAAAGCTTTAATTGCCTCTGAGCATCCAGGAGGATTGTACTGAGAGCTAAGGCTTTGTGTAATTCTAATATATTTCCACCTTGTATGATAATACACATGGTGGGGTTTTTAGTTGAGGATTTCCCTTGAGTATTTTCTGTGTTTCATGTGTATTGATTCTTCTTCTCATGGTTATATGTGCTTAGCTCTGATTCAACTCAATCTTTAAGCTTCCCAAGTTTGATAGTAGAAGTAGATTATAGTATTTTTCTTTGGTATACTGCATTATCGAGTTAATCTACAGTCAGATTTTCTACATAGATCTCAGAGGTAGATTTGTAGAGAATTTGCAAGAAATTCTGCATGGTATTGGAGCCAAGTTTATCGTAGCTATGAACAGTATACTGAGAAGAGAATTCAAAGTTTGAAGTTCAAGGTTGCAGGTGCAAATCGAATTCTTATCATACTTCAAGGTTGGCCAATGGCATTCTATCGCTTGAGACTCGAGTATGCCTTGGAAGGTAGCTTGAATTACATAGCATAAAGATTGCATGGAGGCTGTAATAGAAGACAACGACTTGAAGGATTTCATTGATCAAGAAATCCCAAAGCCAGGTTCAACTAATGCACAAGAGTTGGCTGAGTGGAAGAAGTGTGTGGTGAGGGCAAGATGGATCATCCTTGAGGGATTTCGAGACCATATTGTCTCGAGTCTCCATGGGAAGGATACTCCATATTCAATGTGGAAGACATTGAAAGACCTCTACCAGAATAGTAGCTACCAGAGGAAATTGGTGCTCAAGGATAAGCTTCAAAGAATCAAGATGGAGAACGATGATACTATTTCCACATATCTAAACAAGCTGACCAACTGTAGAGATGAGCTTGGAAGTGTGGGAATAACTATTTCCGATGATGATATGGTGAACCTCTCTCTCCTTGGCCTTCCAAAGAGCTAGAATAGCTACAAGGACTCTGTGAATAGAAGGGAGAAACTAGTGGATTGGGAACGACTGTGGTCAGATCTTATGCAGGAGGAGATTAGGAGGAGCATACGAGATGGTTCTTCATCCAAGGATGATGATGAAGAAAATGTGGCCTTAGCAGGTAAGGCAAGGAAAGGGAAGGGGAAGGCATCCCATTCCGAATCAAATTCTTCTCATGGAGGGCAGAAGGTTAACAAGTCTAAAGTGAGATACTTTAATTGTCATGAGATGGGTCATTATGTGACTAATTGCCCATCGAAGAAGTCCAATAAGGGATCCTTGGAAGGTTTGGAAGGTGAGGCATTATCCTCTCAGTTCGAAATGGACTTTACCCTCATCACATGCATCGTGTCATCGATGATGGGTTGTGTTTGGTATCTTGACAGTGGAGCCTCATTCCTCATGACTGGTTATAAAAGTTTATTTAGTACCTTGGAGGAGAAAGACCTCAAGATGTGCAGAGAGATGGGTGACGAAGAAAGGTATAGTTCTTCAGGAGTGGGGACGATTGCTTTTTAGAGGGAGCATGGAGATCCTATCACCTTGACAAATGTGAAGTATGTGCCTGGACAAAAGAAGAACTCGGTATTGGTTGCGATGTTGGAATATCATGTCTATGATGTGATTTTTAGTAAGGGAAAGGTTTTCCTTAGACACATCACCACGAGACAAGTGAAACAGATCAATTCAGAGTTAAGAACCTATATGCTCTTGAGGTTCAAGATGCATTCAAAGCCTTGAGGAGCAAGGAAAATATTAGAGACTTGGTGTTTGAGAGGGAGAGTAAATTACCTCTCAACATGCAGCCCCAAAAGAAGTCTCATACAATTGTGGAGGAGCCACAATTGGAGAAGTGGGCAGAGGGATCACATGCGGCCATACCTCCAGGTGTGAGGTGGGGCGATGTGAAGTGATAATCCCAAGAAGGCGAAAATTGGGTAGGTTCCATTGAGAGGTTTTATCTCATGGATCGTACCTTGCTACAACAGCCCAAAGTACATAGTAGCGAGAGGAGTCAGTGAGATTGATGTAATTAGAGATGAAAGTGGCAGAGGTTAGAGCAGTCAGATATTGAAGAGCATAGAGAAGGATTGACAACAATGAAGAAAGGTTGAGTCAGCAGAAGTGTAGAGTTTTTAGTCGATAGAGGCAATAGTAGTGAAAGACTTTGATGACAGAGGCATCATTCAGATACAGGTTGGGTGTTTTTTTGTTTCTGGAGTTGTTGGAGCAACAAAACTAGAGAGAAGTGTTGCATGCAGAACATTCCAAAGGTTCGGGATCAGGATCGAGATGAATTCCTTTCTTGTTGAGAGGGAGTGTTGAAAATAGCAACAAGAAATGATAAAAATAGAAACCAGAACACTCCAATTTTAAAAAGAAATCCCAAAGCTGAGTTCAACTAATGCACAAGAGTTGGTTGAGTGGAAGAAGTGTGTGGCGAGGGCGAGCTGGATCATCCTTGAGGGAGTTCGAGACCATATTGTCTCGAGTCTCCATGGGAAGGATACTCCATATTCAATATGGAAGGCATTGAAGGACTTCTACCAGAATAGTAGTGGCTAGAGGAAATTGGCACTCAAGGATAAGCTTCGAAGAATCAAGATGGAGAGCGGCGATACTATTTCCACATATCTGAACAAGATCACCACCTGTAGAGATGATCTTGGAAGTGTGGGAATAACTATTTCCGATGATGATATGGTGAGCCTCGCTCTCCTTGGCCTTCCAAAGCGCTGAAATAACTACCAAGACTCTGTGAATGGAAGGGAGAAAATGGCGGATTGGGAACGATTGTGGTCAGATCTCATGCAAGAGGAGATAAGGAGGAGCACACGAGATGGTTCTTCATCCAAGGATGTTGATGAAGAAAATTTGGCCTTAGCAAGCAAGGCAAGGAAAGGGAAGGGGAAGGCATCCCATTCCGAATCAAATTCTTCTCATGGAGGGAAGAAGGTTGACAAGTCTAAAGTGAGAGGCTTTAATTGTCACGAGATGGGTCATTGTGCGACTAATTGCCCATCAAAGAAGTCCAAGAAGGGATGCTCGGAAGGATTGGAAGGTGAGGCATTATCCTCTCAGTTCGAAATGGACTTTACCCTCATCGCATGCATGGTGTCATCGATGATGGGTTGTGTTTGGTATCTTGACAGTGGAGCCTCATTCCACATGACTGGCAATAAAAGTTTATTCAGTACCTTGGAGGAGAAAGACCTCAAGATGCGCATAGAGATGGGTGACGACGAAAGGTATAGTGTTTCAGGAGTGGGCATGATTTCTTTTCAGAGGGAGCATGGAGCTTCTACCACCTTGACAGATGTGAAGTATGTGCTTGGACTAAAGAAGAACTCGGTATCGGTCGCGATGTTGGAAGACCGTGGCTATGATGTGCTTTTTAGTAAGGGAAAGGTTTTCCTTAGACACATCACCACGAGACAAGTGAAACAGATTAGTTCACGAGTCAAGAACCTGTATGCTCTTGAGGTTCAAGATGCATTCAAAGCCTTGAGGAGCAAGGAAAATGTTAGAGACTTGGTGGTTGAGAGGGAGAGTAAATTACCTGTCAACATGCAGCCCCAGAAGAAGTCTCATACAATTGTGGAGGAGCCACAATTGGAGAAGTGGGCACAGGGATCACATGCGGCCATACCTCCAGGTGTTAGGTGGGGCGATGTGAAGTGATAATCCCAAGAAGGCTAAAATTGGGTAGGGTCCATTGAGAGGTTTTATCTCATGGATCGTACCTTGCTACAACAGCCCAAAGTACATAGTAGCGAGAGGAGTCAGTGGGATTGATGTAATTAGAGATCAAAGTGGCAGAGGTTAGAGCAGTCAGATACTGAAGAGCATAGAGAAGGATTGACAACAGTGAAGAAAGGTTGAGTCAGCAGAAGCGTAGAGTTTTCAGTCGATAGAGGCAATAGTAGTCAGAGACTTTGATGACAGAGGCATAATTCGGATACAGGTTGGGTGTTTTTTTGTTTATGGAGTTGTTGGAGCAACAACACTAAAGTGAAGTGTTGCATGCAGAACATTCCAAAGGTGCAGGATCAGGATCGAGTTGAATTCCTTTCTTGTTGAGAGGGAGTGTTGAAAATAGCAACAAAAAATGATAAAAATAGAATCCAGAATATTCCAATTTTAATTTGTCCTTGAATTAAAATTGTGAATTAAAATCGAATTTAGTCTCACGAGGTGCTTGGAATTAACTAATTAATTCATTATGGATTAGTTAGTTGGAGAAATTCAAGTTAGAAGTATTTCTGAAGTCATGCAACATTTATCCCTTAAATTAATGTCATTAGCCCTTAATTAAGGAGATAAGATTGAGTTATATTTGAGTCGTAATTAGTTAGCTCAGTTTACTGAGTTAAGTCCAGTTAAATTAGTCATAAACTGTTTGACGAACTAATTGTGAGTTATCAGTTAGTTGATGCATGCATGCACTCAACAAGTGTACTCCAAATGACTGAAGATTCTCTCATCAGAAACTCATGCATGTATATTATGAGAAAGACCCAGTTGAACTAAATGTCAAGGACATGTTACTATTAGTTGCATGTGTTTTCCTATAAAGGAAACTCATCCGTGCAGTGAATATAAATTTCCTTGAGGATTTCACAGTTTTGACAGTGTGTGAGAGCGGTGTTCCACTAGGTGAAGGAGATCATCCCAGAGGAACTGCACAAGGAAATAGGAGCTTGGAGGGCAGAGGAGAAGGCTTGTGAGAATCTAGGAGGATTTTACTGAGAGTTGGCTAGCTATGAGAGCTAAGTCTTTATGTAATTCTGATTTATTTGCACCTTGTATGATAATACAGATAGTGGGGTTTTTAGTTGAGGCTTTCCCCTAAGTATTTTTTGTGTTTCATGTGTATTGATTCTTCTTCTCATGGTTATATGTGTTCAGCTCTTATTCAACTCGATCTTTAAGCTTCCGCAAGTTTGATAGCAGAAGTAGATTATAGTATTTTGCTTTGGTATATTGCATTATCGAGTTAATCTACAGTCATATTTTCTACATAGATCTCAGAGGTAGATTTGTAGAGAATTTGCAGGAAATTATACATGGTATTGAAGCCAAGTTTATTAGAGCTGTGAACAGTATACTGAGAAGAGAATTCGAAGTTTGAAGTTTGGGGTTGCAGGTGAAAATTGAATTCTTTGTAGGTTTTAACCATGTACAAAAATTACCTAGATACGAATTCTAAAACACATAAAATAAACGATGCAAGAGCATAACACATAAAACACATACAAAGAGATTTTCCCCTGGATCCCAAAAACTGGGACTACCAGCTTGATTTTTTGTTATATTCCTTTCAATGTTACAATACATATTTATACATGTTGAAGCATCCAATACCATGGACTAAAAACCATCGCGTCTAAAACCATGTGCAAAGAAAATGCGCAAAACCATACGTAGGTCCGCCCAACCTAATATAGGGTCCAAAACCAAAAATTTTCGGGGCGCTGCCCCGGAGCCCATAAAGTGGGGTTAGGGGTACACCTTAAACCCCCTGTGACCCGTCCCCCCCCGCTACACAATCGGAGCAACAAAGGGGGGGCTCCGCCCCCCCTCTAATAGCCTGGTTAACTACGTGGGCTAGCCGTGGAAAGAATATAACACAACCCAAGTTTCTTCCACTTGTTGTTTTCTTTTCATAGTGGGCCACAAGAGAGCTTAGTCATTTTTATAGCCCTAAAAATCCCATTATCTCTCTACACCAAGAGAACTTCTTAGAGCTCACAGATTTTGTCAATGCATCTGCAATATTCTTCAAAGTGTCCACCTTTACCAACAACACCTTTTTGTCTTCTATCATATCCCTCACAAAGTGATACTAAACATCAATGTGCTTTGTATTTGAATGATATGCAGGGTTCTTTGCCAAGAAAATTGCACTTTGGCTGTCACAATCTATCCTTATAGCTCCCTGTTCTAACCCCATATTTGAACACAATCTCTACAACCAAACTACTTCCTTGCTTGCATGAGTGGCTACCATGTATTCTGCCTCTATAGTTGATAGTGCCAATACAAATTGTTTCTTACTCATCCAATTGACTGCACCTCCAAATAGGTTAAACACTTACCCACTTGAATATTTTCTCTGATCCAGATCTCCAACCCAGTTTGCTTCAATAAAGCCACGAATATTCAACACTCTGTCCAATCCTGGTCTTCCTTGGTAGCACAAACCATAATCACTAGTGCCATGCTGTCTAGTGTTCCTTCCCTAGTTTTTACATAAACCTTCTCAATACTCCCAATGCATGTGCAATGTCTAGTCTAGTATAGACCATTGCATAGATCAGGCTACCAAATTCACTTGCATATGGAACATGGGACATGTTCTTTTCCTCTTCTTGTGTCTTGGGACACTGTTCAACAGATAACCTCACACCTACAGGAATAGGAACCTTCACCAGTTTACTATCTTGCATATTAAACCTCTGCAGTATTGTCTCAACATACTTCCTCTGGTTTAACCAGAGCTTCCTCTTTGCCCGATCTCTTTTAATTTCCATTCCCAAAATATAGTTTGTAGCACCAAGATCTTTCATGTCGAATTTGGAGGACAATTGGGTCTTCAAATCCTAAGATAATTTCTTTGTCATTTCCAACCAGCAACATATCATCCACATACAAGACCAAATAAATAACATGGTCACCAATCAATTTAAAATACACACAGTGATCTGCTTTGCTTCTGGTGAAGCCAAGTCCTCGTATAAATGTATTAAATTTCTGATACCACATCCTTGGTGACTGTTTTAACCCATACAGGGACTTCTTTAACTTGCATACCGGTTCTTTCTTACCCTTCACCGCAAAGCCTTCAGGCTGCTTCATGTAGATCTCCTCTTCCACATCCCCGTGAAGAAATGTTTTCTTCACATCCATCTATTCTACCTTAAAATCAAAAGTAGCAGCAACAGATAAAATTGATCTAATAGAAGTTACCTTGGCAACAGGAGAAAAAATATCACCAAAATCAATTCTCGGCACCTGGGAATAACCTTTTGCTACCAACCGAGATTTGTATTTCTTCACCTTTCCTTCTACATTTGTCTTCTTTTTGAACACCCATTTGCTACCAAAGGGTTTCCTTCCAGTTGGTAACTCCACCAGATCCCAAGCCTCATTTTTGTGTGAAGATGCCATTTCATCAACTATGGCCTCTTTCCAGAGTTTTCCATCCTCTGAATCCACTACTTCCTTCACAGTTCTAGGATCATCATCATTAACAGACAAAGAAAAATTTGAATAGAAAGTAGATGGACTATACCTTTCTGGCTGCCTTCTTTCTCGAACTGATCTTCTCACAGCCGAAGTTTGTGGCTCTTCATCTTCCGATTCCTCTTCTGCTGTAGAGTCTGATTCTTCCTCCTTTAGCTCAAACTCTATCTTCTCAGGTTCCTTTGGTTGGACTTGATGTTTAATAACATCTTTCACCTCTCTGAACACCACATCTCGGTTGTACACAACCTTCCTTGTCACTAGGTTCCAAAGCTTATAACCTTTTAAACCATCCTTATACCCAATAAAGATGCACTTTTCAGATTTACTATCCAACTTGGTTCGTTTCTCCTTTGGAACATGTACATATGCATCACATCTAAATACCCTTAAATGTGAAAGAGAGGGTTTCTTACCAGTCCACACCTCTTGTGGAGTTTTATCCTCCAACGCTGATGAATGTGACCTGTTGACCGGGTAACATGCAGTATCCACCGCCTCTACCCATAATTCTTGTCCTAACTCGACACCACTGCGCATGCTTCTTTCCCTTTCCATCAACGTCTTGTTCATTCTTTCTGCAACTCCATTTTGCTGAGGTGTATATGGTGTAGTCTTCTACCTTGATATACCACAATTCTTACAGAATTCTTCAAATTCCTTGCTACAAAACTCTCCACCATTATCTGTCCTTAGCACCTTTATCTTCTTCTTTGTCTGATTTTCCACGAGAGAATTAAATTCTTTAAACCTGTCAAAGACTTCAAATTTCTTCTTAAGGAAATATATCCATGTATTCCATGAGAAGTCATCTATAAATGATACATAGTACACAGACTTACCTAGTGATGGAACCTTCACAGGTCCAAACACATCACTATCACAAGGTCTATATCTGTTCCCTCTTACTCCCAGAGGGGAAACTCACTCGATTTGCTTCCCATTATACACAATTTTCACAGAAATCAAAATATAGAGAGCTATTACTTATACCTTCTACCATACCTTTACCATAAGTATTCGAAGGCCCTTCTCTCCAATATGTCCAAGCCTTTGATGCCACAACATGGTCTTTTCTCCAGAGACCACTAGATTTTCTGCTCCACTTTCAGGAACCACATAACTGTTGCACTCATCAATAACAGTGCTACCTTGCATCTTGTACAGAGTTCCAATCCGAACTCCCCGCATCAATACCAGTGCTCCCTGAACCATCTTGCAGGTATCCTTCTCAAACACTATTTTTACACCAGCATCATCCCGCTTGGTTATAGAAATCAGATTTCTGGCCAGTGCAGGAATATGTAGAACACCCGGAAGTGTTCTAACCCTTCCATCTTGCAATTTCAACTTTACCTTTCTGTGACCAATGATTCTAGCCTTCCTATCATCCCCAAAGAAGACATCACCACCATCATATTTCTCATACTCGCAGAACCACTCTGTGTGGGGATTGAAGTGAAAGGATGCACCTGAGTCAATCAACCATGGATCATGATCTACATGTCTACTTGAAGAAGCCATGTACACATCCCCACCTTCATCTGAGGTGGTTTTCACCTCTACAGAAGAAGCATCATCAGATCCCTTTCCTTTGTCAGGAGCTTTAGATTTACAGTCCCTTTTGTAGTGCCCTTCCTTTCCACATTTCCCACACACCACCTTTACAAGTTTTCCTGAAGATTTAGATCTCCCACTCGATGAATTATTTTTGTTTCTGTTCTAGGATCGCCCTCATACAAATAAGGAATCACCATTTTGGCTCTCCATATTTTTCTGTCTTGTCTCCTCCGTCAACAAGGATGAGACTATTTCATCGAAATGAAAGGCAGTTACATTGCTACCTATTGCAATAACCAAACTATGCCACGAATCTGGTAGAGAACACAACAAACTGATGCACTTATCTTCATCTGAAATTTTAATATCAACAGATGTTAACTGAATTACCACAGATTAAATGTGTTCAGATGCTCTGTCACCGAGTCTCCATATTTCATCCTCAGGTTATACAGCTTTTTCTGTGGGAATAATTTATTCACAAGAGACTTAGATTGGTACAAAATCCCTAACTTGTCCCACAAAGCCTTCGTCGTAGCTTCCCCTGATACATTCAGTAATACTAAATATAAGACACACAATCATATTGTGCTCTTTTCCTTCTGATCCAACTTCTTCCATTCTTCATCGGACACTCCCGTTGGTTTAGTAGCCGGATCTACCGCGACCCACTGATCTTTATCCACCAACAGATCCTCCATCTTGAGTTTCCACAACTCAAAAATTTGACCATTAAATTTCTCGATCTCTATCTTTCCACTGCTCGCCATCTTCTTTCACCAACATAATCGATCTCGCAGATCTCCCACTGAATAGGGTCTACCACAAGCCCGAGCGAAACACCTCAGCAACAAAGGCATTCCCTTGAAGCCAAAATAGCTCTGATACCAAATGTAAGTTTTAACCCTGTATAGAAATTACCTGCATACGAATTCTAAAACAAATAAAATAAACAATGCGAGAGCATAACACATAAAACACATATACAAAGAGATTTTCCCCTGGATCCCAAGAACATGGACTACTAGCTTGATTTTTCATTATATTCCTTTCAATGTTACAATACATATTTATACATGCCGAAGCATCCAATACCATGGACCAAAAAACCATCACGTCCAAAACCATGGACCAAAAACCATCGCATCCAAAACCATGTGTGAAAAATCATGCACAAAACCATAGGTGGGTCCGCCCAACCTAACATAGGGTTCAAAACCAAAAATTTTCGGGGCACTGCCCTGGACCCCATAAAGTGGGGTTACGGGTATGCCTCAAACCCCCTGTGACCGCCCCCGGCTACACAATCGGCGCAACGAAGGAGGGGCTCCGCCCCCCCTCTAATCCCCCAGTTAACTATGTGGGCTAGTCATGGAAAGAATATAACACAACCCAACATTCTTATCATACTTCAATGTTGCCCAATGGCATTCTATGGCTTGAGACTCAAGTATGCCTTGGAAGGCAGCTCGAATTACATAGCATGGAAATATCACATGGAGACTGTATTAGAAGACAACGGCTTGAAGGATTTCATTGATGAAGAAATCCCAAAGCTAGGTTCAAACTAATGCACAAGAGTTGGTTGGGTGGAAGAAGTGTGTGGCGAGGGAAATACCGATCATCCTTGAGGGAGTTCGAGACCATATTGTCTTGAGTCTCCATGGGAAGGATACTCCATATTCAATGTGGAAGACATTGAAGGACCTCTATCAGAACAATAGTGACCATAGGAAATTGGCGCTCAAGGATAAGCTTTGAAAAATCAAGATGGAGAACGGCAATACTATTTCCACATAACTGAACAAGCTAACCACCTATAGAGATGAGCTTGGAAGTGTGGGAATAACTATTTTTGATGATTATATGGTGAGCCTCACTCTCCTTGGCCTTCCAAAGAGCTAGAATAGCTACCAAGACTTTGTGAATGGAAGGGAGAAACTGGCAGATTGGGAACGACTGTGGTTGAATCTCATGTAGGAGGAGATCAGGAGGAGCACACAAGATGGTTCTTCATCCAAGGATGATGATAAAGAAAATTTGGCCTTATCAAGTAAGGCAAGGAAAGGGAAGGGGAAGGCATCCCATTCTGAATTGAATTCTTCTCATGGAGGGAAGAAGGTGGACAAGTCTAAAGTGAGATGTTTTAATTGTCACGAGATGGGTCATTATGCAATTAATTGCCCATCGAAGAAGTCCAAGAAGGGATCCTCAGAAGGATTGGAAGGTGAGGCATTACCCTCTCAGTTCGAAATGGACTTTACCCTCATTGCATGCTTGGTGTCATCGATGATGGGTTGTGTTTGGTATCTTGACAATGAAGCCTCATTCCACATGACCGGCGATAAAATTTTATTCAGTACCTTGGAGGAGAAAGACCTCAAGATGTGCATAGAGATGGGTGATGATGAAAGGTATAGTGTTTTAGGAGTGGGCACGGTTGCTTTTCAGAGGGTGCATAGAGCTCCTATCACCTTGACAGATGTGAAGTATGTGCCTGGACTAAAGAAGAACTTGGTATCGGTCACGATGTTGGAAGACCATGGCTATGATGTGCATTTTAGTAAGGGAAAGGTTTTCCTTAGACACATCACCATGAGACAAGTGAAACAGATCGGTTCACGAGTCAAGAACATGTATGTTCTTGAGGTTCAAGATGCATGCAAATTCTTAAGGATCAAAGAAAACGTTAGAGACTTGGTGGTTGAGAGGGAGAGTAAATTACCTCTCAACATGCAACCCCAGAAGAAGTCTCAGACAATTGTGGAGGAGCCACAATTGGAGAAGTGGGCAGAGGGATTACATGTAGCCAAACCTCTAGGTCTGAGGTGGGGCAATGTGAAGTGATAGTCCCAAGAAGGCTAAAATTGGGTAGGGTCCATTGAGAGGTTTTATCTCATGGATCGTACCTTGCTACGACAGCCCAAAGTACATAGTAGCGAGAGGAATCAATGGGATTGATGCAGTCAGAGATCAAAGTGGTAGAGGCTAGAGTAGTCAGATACTGAAGAGTGCAGATAAGGATTGACAACAATGCAGAAAGGCTGAGTCAACAGAAGCATAGAGTTTCCACTCTATAGAGGCAATAGTAGTCATAGACATTGATGACAGAGGCATCATTCTGATTCAGGTTGGATGTTATTTTGTTTTTGGAGTTGTTGGAGCAACAACACTAGAGAGAAGTGTTGCATGCATAACATTCCAAAGGTTCAGGATCAGGATCAAGTTGAATTATTTTCTTGTTGAGAGGGAGTGTTGAAAATAGCAACAAGAAATGATAAAAAAAGAATCCAGAATATTCCTACTTTAACTTGTCCTTGGATTAAAATTGTGAATTAAAATCAAATTTAGTCTCACGAGCTACTTGGAATTAATTTATTCATTCATTATGGATTAATTAGTTGGAGAAATTCAAGTTAGAAGTCTTTCTGAAGTCATGCAACAATTATCCCTTAAATTAAGGAGATTATCCCTTAATTAAGGAGATAAGATTGAGTTATATTTGAGTTGCAATTAGTTAGCTTAGTTTACTAAGTTAAGTCCAGTTAAATTAGTTCCAAACTATTTGAGGAACTAATTGTGAATTATCAATCAGTTGATGCATGCATGCGCTCAACAAGTGTACTCGAGATAACAAAAGATTCTCTCATCAGAAACTCATGCATGTCTATTATGAGAAAGACGCGGTTGAGTTAAATGTCAAGGATAGGTTACTATTAGTTGCATGTGTTTTCCTATAAAGGAAACTCATCCATGCAATCAAGGTAAGGTTCCTTGAGGATTGCACAGTTCTGACAATGTGTGGGAGCAGTGTTCCACTGGGTGAAGGAGATCATCCTAGAGGAATTGTGCAAGGAAATAGGAGCTTGGAGGGCAAAGGAGAAGGCTTGTGAGAAGCTTTGATTGCCTGTGAGCATCCAGGAGGATTGTACTGAGAGCTAGCTAGCTGTGAGAGCTAAGGCTTTGTGTAATTATGATGTATTTCCACCTTGTATGATAATACAGATAGTGTGGGTTTTAGTTGAGGATTTCCCCTGAGTATTTTCTATGTTTCATGTGTATTGATTCTTCTTCTCATGGTTATATGTGTTCAGCTCTGATTTTAAGCTTCAAAAAGTTTGATAGTAGAAGTAGATTATTGAGTTAATCTACATATAGATTTTCTACATAGATATCAGAGGTAGATTTGTAGAGAATTTGTAGGAAATTCTACATGTAGTGTTATATTGGAACCCCTACTATTCATAAATTATATTGAAAGGCCCTGATGAAATATAAAATATCGATTTGCCTTTAGCTTCTTCTACTTATCCCTCATTGCTTTCCACACCATAGGACCGTTGCTTGTGACTGCCAGTATAGCACTTAGATGTGATGCCTCCAAGATCCTGCTGGGAGCCTATCTCCCTATGTTATAACTCTCGTCATTGGTTCTTTTGGGCTTCCACAACCAAGTGTTAGTATCATCAGATATTCTTTCATCGTAACTTTCCTCATAGAGCATTTATAATGGAGTTACAAGATGTTCAACCACCGAAATACTTCATAGAAATTAGGTGTTATCACTACTCAACGCCCTTGGTTCTTTGGGTCTCCACACGACCATGTTCTAGATAGTATCAGAGCCCCTTTTATCATTTTGCAAATTCCATTTACACAGGAGCTACGATGTCCTCATCCTCCGATATGAAAACCTTTGAGATGATATCATGCTTTCGCCATTTCTCCATGTAGTGTCTCTTGAGTAGTTGACACGTGTCACCCTGATTTCCTCATGGGGCTATTGAAAGTGCCAAAACAAGCTGCCACTTGTCCACTGTACTTCCACATCATGTTGATGTTAGTTTCCACTACAGCTTCTCAGAGCCAATCACATGCCATCATGTGTCCTACCAGAGGAGAGAGAAGGGGTCCCAACAAGCCTTGGTTTTGCAACGAAAACATTTTTTAATCTTGTTATGCATCCCTTGATGCTTTTAACAACATCGAAAGCTTAATATATCATCACTTCTCAAAATTCCAATGTTAAAAAGTTTGGAGGTTTCGATAGCTTCAACCTTCGGATACTTCGATATCCACCTGCACTAATGTTTTGATCGCCTCTAGCTTCCAATATCTTGTTATGACCTATTTCGAGGTTATGATATTCTCCGACCTCTTATATAGCCTGCTTCGATGCTCCTCTGACCTCCAATATTTCGGCCTGCTTAGGACTTCAAGACCCTGACTTCGGCAGTCCATAACTTTCGTTCTAGGAGGCCATTTTTAGACTTCCATGTACCGGTGGAAAGCTCTTTCAGAGAACTTTCCAATAGAGAGGGTATGATGTAGACTTTGAGCCCATATGCTACCTATAAAATGGATGAAAAATATCTACCATTATTTTCTCCTTAACTCGTCTTCTTGTGCCTCGAATCATGAACTGCCAACCACCATAGTCATCATTTTATGGCTTCTCGAGTAAGCCTACTAATTTGATGATTCTATAAAAAGCATTGCAGTAACCATATGGTTCCTCTTGGACTCCTAATCGACATAGTCATCATTTTATGGCTTTTCCAATAAGCCTGTTACTGTGATAATTCTCGACTAGAAGCCTGCAACTACCATAAGGTTCCTCCTGAGCCTAGAATATCAATCACTCTAGTCAATATAGACCAATTAGCATCACAAATAAGTTAGGGAATATCAAAGCCAACATCTGCTACGACAAGAATCCATGCTAGTCTGGTTGACATCAATGTCAACACTCCTGCCAATAGTTATACAATGCCAACTTCCTAACACATCTCCCATCATGATTGTTGACATCAATGCTAACACACTTGCAAATATCTTTACTAAGCCACTAGCCATCCAGAAAATGCAAAATGTCCAACAATCTCCCCCTTTAGCATCAAAGTTAACACCTCAACCACATCCTAACTTTGATGGCCACTCCATATTCTCCTTTCAAAATCCTCCTATCATAAGCCACCAATGACTTTCTCTCTTTTGCACGGGTCATCACATCTTCTCCACAAATTCTCTCCGCCTTTGACATCAATGGAAAAGGGTTACAAGCTTCATTTTTCTCCCAGATGCAATCACTGATTGTTAAGACTAAAGTCTAGTTATTGAGATGTGCATTATGATTTGTTTTAGGGTCCTATATTTCATAGAAGGAGTTGTTTTTACCTGATGATTTTATATTTGAAAAATGTAAATAATGTTTCATGTTTGAAATTTATTTCCAAAAGGATTATATATTATATATATATATATATATATATATATTATATATATATATGAGGGGACAAAAAAAATAGAATAAAGAAAGAAATGAAAAACAAAACATAAAAATAAAAATAAAAATAAAAATGTGTGAAAATGTCCCCCTAGGTGAGAAAACATAAATGCCACCAAGAAAAATCAGTATTGCATCAGTTTACATTTAGAAATTTTGAATACAGTGTGTAGCTTGTTTAAATGCCACTTGGTAAATAGGAAAATTAGAAATAATTTGGGCTAATCACATTGTTTAATCGTGATTAGGCTAGGAATACAATAGGTTAGATTAGTGAATAAATTAATCACTTGGTTTAATCATGATTAATTGATAGGAAAAAATCAGTAAAAAATGTGTTATGCTAGTTCAAATGCAACATTAAATTGTTTCTAAATAGTTTTTAGGAAAAAATAGTTTTTGATTAAGTTTACCTTAAGTAGGGGTTAATCGCGCTTTAATGCTTTTGTAATAATGTTGGGAATATGTATTTTAGCCTAAGTTCGCACGTATGAATGAAATGGAAAGCTGAGATCTTCCCTTGCTTGAATCAACGACGGGGGAATGTTTTCGGCTCCCCCTGAGCTCAACTCCGCTTTTTCCATTGGGGGGGGGGGTAGTTGAAGCTGCATGTGGCACCCTCTCAGCATTTCGCACCCCCCACTTCACTATCATCGCACCCCCCTCCCCCCCCTTTGAGAAGTCTTGCGGCTTTTGACTTCTGCCAATTCCACTTCCACTCACCACCTACCACGTGGACCTCGTGTCCCCTCCTTCCATCAGCATGCTATGACATATCTCTGACCCCACCATACTTACCACCTCAGCCTACCTCCCCTCCACACTCTCTCTGTGACCTCACCCTTACGGACCCCACTCACACGACTATTACCAACCGTTAAACTTATCCCAATGACTCACTTCCTCCCAATCTTATGTTGCCATCTAGCGCCCCTCTTGCCATCTCAGCAAGTCATTACTGTATTAACTCCTTTCCGCTCCCTATGCAATAGACCCACTCCCCGTTAACGGTAAAGGATTAATGGTTAATTGGGAAATTGCTCTATATAAACGCTTTGAAAATTTTAAACTTATTTCTTTCATCATGTTGTATGATCAGCAGCAGGTTACAAATACTTAAGCCATAACAGTGACCGGTTAAATTCCCCAACCATTACTGTTTCAAACTGTCATCAGGGACCTAGTTCAAAATTCCTCTGTCATTTTCTTACTCCAGGTAATCTGTGACCTTTTCTCATTTCAAAAAATTCATCATGCCACCTAAAATGAAACTCCCCAAAGAAAAGGTAAAGAAACCATAAGACAACCCCATCCTGCCCCCACTTGTAGACTTAGATCATGTACCTTTATTGGACCTGCATTATAAAATTGTTGAAACCAACCATCAATTTGACTTATTTGAACTTCACAGTTGGTTAAAACATAAATTCCTTGACCAAAGAGATGAAATTAATCTATGGGAGTCTACCCTCCCTCAATTCATGTTTCCACAGACCCATTGTTCCCTGAGTTAAATCCTCGTGTCAATTGAGTTATGTCCCCTCTCAAAGAGCTATTGTAAGTCGCAATGGTGAAATTTTGATAACTATCATAGCTAAATCCATTGAACAAATGCTCCTGGTAACAATCCCAGAGCCAGCTAAGCCACTATCATTAGACTCTCTCACAAATCTCTACAAGAATTTAACTTTTCCCCAGAGAGCTAACATCTTTGAAGTTTTTATGCCTGAAGATTCCCGATTACCAAAAACAAACCCTCCATATTCATCTTCCATGTTCCTTGAGGGAACCAAGTGGATTATTTCAATCATCTCTTACATTCTTAGTTATCATTTTGACCAGTGGGTTGATGAGTACATTGTTGGCTTCTTGTCAATTTTCACCACTGGTGAGCAACCAATCATTTTTAATTATAGCCATTTTATTGTAGAGGCTATGCATGATCAGTTTATCAAATTTTCTACAGAGGGAGATTTCAAATACTCCTCTGTTTTAGTGTACATGTTTATTTATCACCAAGAAGACAAATTCATTTTCACCTTGCAGAAGAAGTATGAGCATGGTAATGCTCAGTCAGTCATAGAATGGACATCCTTGGCGAGAAGGAATTCCACAGAATTCTCTTTCATAGACTTTGTGGACCAATTTTATACACAGTGGTATGTCTCCTACATAGTGACCAGGGTAGGTGAAGACATTTAGAAGATTCTAAATCTCAGTGATCAAGTAAAGACAGGGGACTGGTATCTTTACCAGACCTACACAAAAATTCGGATATATGGGTGTGAGATGCCACCCTATAGACTACCCAAATTTGTGCCTATGATACTTTTCTCATTAGAGTACATTCGACAGATGATTCAGATGGATGATCTACATTTTGTGGCAAGCAAGAAGAAGGCCTAGTTCAAGATTAAAGACAGAGTAGGACTTTTTGTCTACAATACCAGATCAGTTAGTAAGGTGATTTGAATTGGAGCATATTAGTAATGTTTTGCTAATTCCCCATTCAGAAATAAACCCAAGATGATTATCATTTGCTTTTTCAGGTGCTTAAGGATTCAAAACTTTTGCATAATTAATAGATTCCCATGATAGTTTCCTATGTAAATGTTATAAACAGTTTAACATAAAAACATATGTTGAGCAACATCAATATAACAACAAAGAACATCAAAATATAACACACAACAATCACATGATAAATGAGTTTACCCCTCCTGGGCTACGTCTCCTTGGTCCAGCTTCCAATGCCTTGGGCCTCTCTATTATGGTCAAATTACATCAAAAATGTGTTTACCATGCTCATTTGCCTCTGAAACCTGTCTCAATGAGTTAAAAAATAGTAAAAACTACTAGGATTAACTATTTTTGCATCAAATTTGGATAAGAACTGAAGGAGTTATGACTTATCCCAGTTCTCCCACTATTCTTTCCACAAAACGCTGAAAATCAAGCAGAAAACTACAAATTAGCCCTAAAATCCACTAACTGGGAAATAATTTCTCCACACCTTAGGCCATATCCTATCGACCGTATCAAAAATTGCAATTGGAAAGTTCAGGTGGGCATAAGGTCTTGTTTTAGTGGCGGAACACTAGGATGCGATATAGGTGAACTCGATAATAGATTAAATTGTAGCATAAACAAACTTCGCTTCTAGGGGCTATCACATTTCGGAACTCAGTGAAGCTCAGCATGCTCTTAACACAGCAAAACATCGTGATTCAATGACGTGGACCTGCGAGACCATAAAACTATAACACAATAACATATCATGTCTGGGAACTCAAATTGTACTGGGGCCAGGGCCGATACTTGTTTGCCTATCCCTTTCACTGATTGCGATTGCGATTTGATCGCATAGCAACCCAACCTACCGGAGGCCGATTTGAAACACCTTTTCTACCTACCGCTATGATATGAGATCTATGAGGGCCAATGGCAGGCTACCACTTGGTGCCTCCTTATTCGCTGAAGACTTGCCACATCATCCCAATCCTGCCATGTAGGCAAGTCAAACTTGAAATTTGAATTTCTCTAACTTCTGCATACGAACTTGGATTTGAGTTCCGTTCACACCGTTGGATTCAAAATGACAAGCTCTTCAATCTGAAGCTGAGTTTGAAAATATTATGACACTTTGATTTTTGAGCATAATTCTGAGCACATGATCATAAGGAAGTCGATTTGTTGCTAAAGCAAATGTACTTTAAATTGTTGTTCACCTCATCTTATGACCTTTTTGGCTTGATCTCAAAGCTAAGGGTGGAGCAAATGACCACACCTTATTCACATACTCCTCGACCAGAAATTGAGCAGTACATGAACCAGACTCAATGCGTGGAAAACACATTGCAGGAGGTAGAGGAGTGGATTCTTTCTACTAAAACCACTTAAACACCCATACCTAAAGAGAAAAAAGAGAAGAGAGGAAGAATATTCCCCGGTGATAGAAATAGGAGCAAAATATTTCCTAGTTTATACAAAGAAGCAAAAAACCAACTCTGCAACTATTTTTCAATAGGACACAGAAGAACAAAAGACTATTGTAAAGATATGTCCTCATTTGTCTAGCAAAGAGGAGGATATATTCATAGGATCACTGTTTTCATCTACTTCTAGAGATCCTCCAAAGACACCAAAGACAATTGGTTTGGCTCAAGACACTACTGAGCCCAACATTTTTTCCAAATATAAGGCAATTAAGCAAAGGAATGAAATGGTAAAATCCTCCACTTATACGTAGTTCTCGAAACAAATAGCTGTATCTCAATATATATTACTATGAACATTTGACTCAGAGAAGCAAAAAATGCAAATAACATTTCTTGAAGCCAAAGTACCAGCTCCCATGTCACCTGGAGATTACAAGGAGTTTGTGTTCACTTTTGATGCACATCATATTCGTCCCATAGACCAGATGGACAGACACAAACAAACAAGTGAGATGATGTATTCCACACTCAATAACACTACCATGGCTGCCTCTAAATTGCAAGTATCACTTAATAATGTACAATCCCAACTCAAGTTAGAGAATCTTTCATCCTTAGCCAAGGATACTAGAATGAAGTTAGCTGAAGAAGTTCTAAAGAAAAAGGATGTTGACATAGCAGCCTTGAGAAAAAAATTAAAGCTACCTACCACAGAGGATCCATAGGCCAAGGAGCTAGGAGAGATGGAGAAGCAAAAAGAGTATAAGTTCATGATAGTCATTGAGATAAACAACCAGATCAAGGACATAGAAGCATAACTAGAGAAATTGCTAAAAGAGAAAGAGCATGCAACATAGTTGGTCATAGTTCCACTTACATCAGTCCCAATCTCAGCAACCACAACCCCAGAAGCATCTGCATCTACATCAACAACAACAACAGATTCAAAAAGTGAATTGGTTAAATCCATGTCAGAACATAAGTTAAAAATTGATAATTTTTATGTGGAAAAGTTGCAAAAAACCCATCAATCTAATCTAAAAATTGAGCAGTTGCATAGTGAATCAGTTATGGTTCAAACTCTAGCCCAAGCCAGAGAAAATATATGGACAGAAATCGATGAAGCCATCACAAAAATATGGCCTTCTATACAAATCATTATTGAACAACAGGAGTTAGTGCAGAAATTCCAAGAGGTGGTCAGGAAGATTAAAATAGACTTAGGGCAAAAACCTAGGGAAACTACAACCATCATCAAATTTATGAATTCCAGGAATAGAGAAGAACTACAGGAGCTGGGAATTCAGGATAGAACAGAAACCATCCTGGAGGTCAAAAGGATGCAGACCAAAAGGACTCTTGTGAATCAACTAGATCAAAAATTCCAGAGCTTAGAAACTAGCATAGAAAGGCTCCACAAGAAGTTGTAGGTGTTGAATAGGAAATGTCTGCCAAACTTGATTAATATAGAGAATGAGTTCATGAGCCTAATAGAGTACCAGGACAGATTAAGTAGGATTACCCATGAAAAATCAGCATTTGCAGGGATCAAAGGGTATATCACAAGGAAGGCATTCATGGAGGCCTTGGATTTTGATTTATTTATCGGTCATGAGGTCAGGCACCTATTTTTCATCAAGTCAACCTTTCAGAAATACATAGATGTGGATGAAAGCTACATGAAATTAATTAAGTTTCCAATCCCAAGTGAAGATAGGTAGGACAAATTGTATGAATTACTAGAGAAATTCATAATTGGATAACAAGGCAAAACAACACAGTATATTTTGAGGCCTAGTCACCAACAGTCTTCCTTAAAAACAGGGCCAACATTCAGCAGTTTGAAGATTCCCATTATTTTGTTCTAATTTTGTAATTAGTTTTAACATTAATAGGATTCCATCTTGATATTTTCAAATTAATTTTGTATATATAAAAAATCAAAGTGTTAGTGTTGGGATTAGTTTTGTAGAAAGGACTTATGTTGTAGAAAATTTCATAGAGTTATCATT
>APFE031685065.1:0-30981 GCA_000404065.3 Pinus taeda | reverse complement strand
CTCATGAGAATGAGAAGAAGAAGATACATTTAGTTCATAACTAGACTGGGATACTTGACAACCACATGAAAAAGGTGTTATTCCTGAAGATGACGTTGAAGTTGAAGAGTGCTCCAAGTGGATGTTATGCTTCTTCATTGATGCTTCCAAGGCTTCCATCTTTTTAAAGCATTTGGATTCTAAGTGTCCATCACGGTTACAAACGTTGCAATGTCTATCACTCTTATTCCCTTTGTTTTTATTTGCCTTATCATTTTGTTGAATTTATTTTTCATTTTGAGACTGAAATTGATTAGGACCCTTGTTTGGTTTAGGACCATTCTTGTTAGGATGTTGCTTCTTAGGATTCTTTGGATTTGGTTTCTGTTGGGCTCCTAAAGCTTTCTTATAAGAGTTTCCAATATTAAGAAGACCAAGATGTAAGAGTTTTTTTTGTTCTCTTATTAAAGAATCACAAAAAGCATCAAAAGAGGGGTACTTGTAGTCTTGTCCTTGAGAAATAAAGGCTTCTCTTGTAGAATGGAAGGTGGAAACAAACACAGATTAGGTTGGTCCCAACTTAGTAAGAATGGAACAAATAAGGCTACCATCTTCTTTCTTAACCTTAACACCTTCCAAGAGAAGTCTACAGGTCTTGAACTTGGACAAAAAATATTCAATGGAAGAAAAATTATTGGGGTCCAACATAAACAACTCATTTTTGAGTTGATAGGCTCTAATTTAATTTTAATTTCCAAAAACTTTATTGAGTTGTTTCATTGCTTCATCAGCGGTATCAAGTTCTACGATATGGAATCTAAGGTCTGGAGAAATAGAAATCCCTATCAACCCACATTCTTTATCTTGCCTATTTTCCCATTTTGCTTGCTTATCTTCATCTTTAGGTTTAGACTCTTAGCCTGAGGCTATTCTATAGAGACCTTTACTTCTAAGTAAATCCTCCATGTAGGACAACCATTAGAAGTAGTTGGTGTTGTCAAGAATAACTTAGCATGGAATTTCCATTTTAACAAAAATTGAAGTTGTAGATGTTGAAACTAAGTGTTCCAATGGAAATATCTCGCAAAATTAGGCCGATTTAAAAAAAGAGCTCTAAAAACAACTTCCGGATGAAGAAGTTATAGATTTTTGAAGAAAAGTTGTTGAATATGCCAATGAAGTACATGAATGTGTGGAAGTGAATGATAATGCTATATTTAAAAAAAAAAACCCTTTCCAAACTTAATCTAATTAGCTCACTTAAAAAAAATTATATATGTGGCCCACTTTTATGAATAATTGAAAGTCACTTTTACAATAGTACTTTATGAGCTAACTATTAAATTGTAACTTAAATAAAAGTAAAGAGAATTTAGAATTATAAGTGACTCACTTTTTATAATGGGTGCGGACACTTTTACATAAAGTAAATTTAAAACATAAGTTACATGTGCTTGTTGAAAAAGTAACTCAACAAAAAGAAAGACTTGAACCCAAGACCTTTATTCTCATAAAGTAACTTTGGACCAAGTAAGCTAGTTTAAAAGGTTAGTAATTTTTGGAAAAGAGGAAGCGTCTTTTTTAGTCACTGAAGCTTTGGAGTGCGTGCTTACTTGAGAAAGCCATTTTTGCCTATGAAACAAAAAAACTACATAACCCAAAATGGACATGCAAAAAAAAAAAAAAACCTACTCCTTGAAGTTAGATTTTGCCGAAAACAAAATATCTTCCTCAATGTTTATGATTTTCCAAGATCACACTAAGGCACGATGGAAAAGAGCATACGCATGAGAAAAATGCTTCCTTTTTGTTTCTGATTTGCCTAGATCACATGGAGCCGCAGGGCAAAGAGCATACGCAGAAATGAAGGGTATGGATCTAGTGATACAAAAATAGAGAGTTAAATAAATTGAAATAAACAAAGAGATAAATAACTAAAACTGGAAATAAAGATAGTATACCTCTAGATCTTAAAAATTGCATAGCTAGGGCTACCAGAAAACCTTTTCATGTGAAATGAAAGGGGTTCCTCACTGGAATAGATGCTCCTAACGCAGTAGAGTAGTCATCTTGGCCTAAACGCACTTAGAAATAATAGATCTAGGAAATGATAATCGGATGCAGTTCTACTAGTATTGGATTTGGATCACGAATGGATGCAGCCCTCAAATAGCTCGAATACCATGTAGGAATTTGCAGGGTAAGTTCCTCAGATAGAAAACCAAAGGACACTGCTCACAAATAGATCATAGATCAATACAACAATATTCTTGATGTGGTTATAACCCTCAAAGACGGAAACATTCCATGGCTTGAGCCAACGAGGACACTTCAGGAAATTTATTAATGTAAAAGAAAGAAAATTTACATAAGCTTCTCTCATGAACGGTCACCTTAAAGCTGACGCTCCATGCTCTTTAAATAGAGATCATGGACCAATCGAGTGTTAAGCCACAAATTAAGTGTCAGTAATACCGAGGAGAGAATGAATCATCAAATCACTTCATATCTAGAACATATCATGACTGTCGCATTGTATGTTACAAAAAGTACATACTAGAGAAACACACTTTACCTAACTATACACTAGACCAAGTTATACTTAACTATTTCCTATGTATCGGAATATCCTAACATTTGGAAGCAAAATTCCAGGATATAATGGCTCAAGGAGGGAGATGATAATTCAAATTTCTTCCACACTGCTATGATTCAACATCATCATAATAATAGATTTTTTTCCCTCATTGGCAAGAATGGAGATAGGAAAATACAACACCAATATATAGAAAGTTAATTTGTGCATTATTTTATTGATCTCTTGACAAAGGACAATTCAGGAAGATAATAAGATATAAATACACTGATTCAACACATACAAAGAGTGATTAATAGTGAGAGAAATATTGCATTAACGAGACCAATATCCATGTCTTAGGTTGAAATATGAAAATTCTTAAGAATAAGGTGGCTAGAAAAAATTACTTAACGACATACTTCTTCTAGGAATGTTGGGGGTTTTGGGTAAGGAAATTCAAGAAGTAGTCGGGGAATCAAGATGGTCAGGATCATTGCATCCAACACTTGTTGGGTCCTTCGTTTTGAGATTTTGTGGAGAAAGAAACTGATGACAAGTGGCAGAGGTGACTGTTGGGGAGTTGTCGAGTTGAAAACCAAGGCAAGACTGGAAACTGAAGGAAGACTGGCAATCGCGGAAGAGTGGTGGGAAGAAGCATGGATAACCGTGCGAGGAAAGAGAAGAGACAGACAAGGATGAAGGAAGTTGAGCATCAGGAAAGAGGAACTGATAGTATGGGAAGATGGCAGGGGATAAAAATCAGAAGAAAGAGCAAAGGAGGGGTTGGTGCTAGTCAGTTGTAGAAACTCTACAGTGTTTCTAGCCTTCCTAGGTTGCGGAGTGATGTGAAAGACTCTATGATCATAGTTGTATAATTTTATGGTGGTTGTGTGATGTTTACTCTTGATGATTAGGCCTAAAGCCTTATGTATTGAATTACGTTATGTTAATGAAGGAGGTTGTTTTGGAATCACCTTGTTTCCTCATGTAATATGTTAATTATTTAAATTTTTTAGAAAGAATATGTTTATGTAGTCTCTTGATATAGCATGAGTAGATTGTTAGGATTTGGTTCGTTTTGCATGTTAAGCTATCTTTCTTTGTTCTCTTCCAATTGATATGGTTCCTGTGGTATCTAGGTCCCACCCTCATCTAACTTTATTAATGAAACACCTTGGGTGAGACTCCTTCCCCTTCTCGGGTAAGGTGAAAATGCCGACGTTGTGCTAGACTATAGTAGAGCGTTGTTGGCCCTTTGTGCCTGAACCTAGGGTCTCAACCTTGTTGTCATTTTCGTGCCAACAAATGGTTCCATTGCTAGGACTTGAAATTACAAAGGAGGGTTGGGAATATGGTATCAAGGATTTTTGAAAAGGAAATACGGAACTGGTGGGATGAGCAAGTGGATTGAATTTTTTCTCAGCAAGCTCAACTTCATCATCGAGTTGTTGTGAAACTAAAAGACGAGATCCAATATTCAGAAGTTTCAAGTGATCAATACAATATCTTTTGGTGTATGTTTCCAGAAGAATGTACAAGGGGTTGTGCATATTGTACGTGAAGGGGAGGTCTGGTTGACATACATTGTATCGTCGTGACTGGACTCAGGAAGATCTAGTTGTTCTCCACTGTCTTGATACAGATCTAATGAGAGGAGTAGGTTTATTAGTGCAGCCCACCTTAGAAAGGTATGTTGTCGAGTTTGAAGTAGAAAATCATCAGTCCTTCTCGAAGGTTGAAGCTGTGTTTTAAGTGGGGTTGAGAGGGAAATTGTTGAAATAAATAAGCCTCTTGATTAAAGTCCTAATTGTGGAAGAGCGTCTGCTTATGTTCCAAATTCAAAGAATGGATGTGTAAATACCTAAGACTGGGGGAAGGATCTAAAGGAGTGATTCTACCAAGCGAGGGATCATGAATTTATTAGGAGGATGGATGTAGAGGATTCACGGAAGGTCGAGGAACTGAGAATGTAAATAAGGGTGTAGATAGTAGAGAAATGGCAGGAAAGGGCCATGTAGGCAATTAAAGGGTTTTCAGAGGAACTACACCAAGAAGTAGTGGTGTTGAGGAGCTTGGAAGAGGAAGGAAGGATGGAAGAGAACTCAGTGAAAGGGATAGAGACAGGTGGAACCACTGGGAGCTCAGAAAGTGATAGGAGCTCTCCCTCACTGATCGTGAGGGAGGGGTTGAATGGAACTGCTTATGTTGGCTGATGGAAGGCTTAGAGGTTAATATGTACTTTTTTATGTGGAGACTATTTGCGGAATATGATGCGTCTGATAGAATCAATGATCCAACCCCCCAAGGGTCAGGTAGCATCTCCTCCAACCTTCCCCTTGTACTCTACAACAATCCTGACAAATTTCTTTCCAAATTTATTAAGATGATAAGAGTGCATAGTCTGCATGTTAACTATAAAGTTGGTATAAATAGTAGTGGAAATAGTAGTAGTAGTTTGAGATTACAATGACCTCTACAACCAGGATCACAAGACTTTGTGCTTTTAGCATGAAAAAAATCCATAATAGTGGGGTCATTCACAATATATCCATAATTCTCCACCAAAGGGAATGAAGATGTAGAGAAACAGTGGTACTTATGTGAGGCTATCTAGAGATCTTGCTAGACACTTGATAATGTGAAGCTAATAGAGTTCCAGAACACTCTAAGAGAAATGGGCTTGATGTGGTTCATAAAATGGTCGAAGTTTCACTAGAACCTAACTATGTACAAGGTTAAAAGAGAGTTTGTACAAGAATTCAAACTTCCCCAAACAGATCAGTAAGGGTTGTCAGAGTTGTGGGAGATAAAGCAGTGGGAGGTAGAGACTGTCTGGGAACTAATGCAAAGGTTTAAGGACACAATTGGTAAGATTAGTTATACTATAGACCTGAATCTCCAGAAGGATTGGTTCATCAAAGCCCTGTTACCCCTCACCAGGATGTCATTGACATGTCGCAAGATGCTCTAGAGAAATCAACCTAAATAGTCTTCAACAACAAATTGAAATTCTAACATAGAAGTTGAAATATCTACAACTAGCCCAGTGAGAACACATTTATGGTGTACCAACTACCTAGTGGAATGCTCCCACAGAATGCCCGAGACTACGAGGCATGGGTGCCACGTGGGATCCAAAGGGGCCACCTAGGCCTCTGCCCATAGTAGGAGTCATCGTAGTAGGATTGCAAGGGGCCTATCCTAATGTCAACCAATCAGAGTACTATGAAGTATGCAGTGGGTCTTAACACTCTCCTCGCATGTGCCTGATATTGAAAAAGTATTCTAATGTCCCAAAAAGTAACTACTATGAGTTTTTTTCTTCCATAAATCACTACATAGACTAGTGTAGAGTGTTGGATGCACTAGAAGATATGTTAGACTGCTCAACCTTCCCGATCAATGAGACTATTAGAGGTGGGTGAGGAGGAGGAACGAGGGGCGAAAGGATAGGAGGCAAGGGCCATGTTCACTATTACAACTGTGACCAAGAGGGGCATGTTGCATGGGGTTCCCCTTTACTGAGGAGGCTCTGGTGCTCTTAGCGCATGGTCAATGCCCATGTGACGATGAATTGTTTGTAGCTGATCACAAGATGGGAGGAGCAGAACAGAAAAAGGGGAGTGAATTTGATCAATGCAGAGCTAAGGATCATTGAGGGAACCCCACTAGCTAATATTAACATAGTTACATGCGGCAGAAAAAAGACTGGGGTTGATCAGGGCACTCTGAACCAACCCACAATCATTCGAGTAGCCTCCCTGAAGTGGCGATATAACCCCAAGCAACAGAAATAGTATTAAAAGGAGGCAACAATATTGTTTGATAGTCTAATTAGAGGTGTAGGACTACCAAAAGGGCAGACAAAGGCTCGCAATGACAAGACCTCAGACCTTGTTGGGCATGGAATCCCCCAAGGCATGTTTTGGGGCTTAAAGCCTAAGTTTTCACTAAGTCCATTGTAAAGACTCCACGAATTGTGTGTGGAGCGTGAGGTTGTAATAGAGTCATAGGGTTGTCTGCCCTTGTTTTTGTAATGTAATGTCAGTTTTAAAGATCTACCCATGGTCCACAAACCATGGGATTGTATAAATAGGGCGAGGCTCTAAGTGTAGAAATAAGAAAAATAATGAAGGAAGGATGAGTCTAAGAAGTTGATGAAGTATTGAGTCAAAGTGTAGAGTTGTTTCTTTGGGTCGTAGGGTAGGAGAAGGCTCTGCAGCTGAGTGCGTAGAGGCCTAGTAGTCTGCAACTAAGTGTACAGGGCAGGTTGAGTATGTAACCACGGGAAGAATTAATAAAAGAGAATTTTTACCATATTTATCTGTACCTTTTCCAGTTTTATGTATTATTGGGTATGAATTACAAGTTACTGTTTAGTACTGCACAAACTCATATGAATGTGTTGAATAAGTAAATATAATATAAGGCATATGTTTACGCAAAGATAACTAACTGTTATAAGAAGATAATTAAGATCTCAGGTGTGACTTAGGGAAATAGTGCAGATCGTTGCTCCGGTAGTGCGAAAGCCCCACAACCCCTAGTTAGGGTTGTGCGAAGGCGAATATATTAGGACACGAAGGCCAGGGAAGTGTGCAAAGTAACCTACATGAAGAGACTCACAGTTGGACCAAATCAATCCCTCAGACATCTCAAGGGTGTGGAAACCTGATTCCATCACCCCCCCATACTACTTCGGGTGAGACCTCAGTTTGCGCTCCATGGACTGTTGTCGAAAGGGTCAGTAGTATAGGGATTTGGTTGGCTAATTAACTCTGAACCTGGGTCAGGCCCCAACAAGCCAACAAATGGTTCCATTGCTAGGACTGGAATTTGCATAGGGATGTCTGATGTCATATCACTGGAATCCAACTAAGAAATAAATTGAAGATTGGTTGGATAGAAAGATTCACAAGTTCGCGGCGCAAGAGAACAAGAATCCGTGACTATCAAAGGAAAAGTGGTTAGACTGCTACATGTACATGCAAATCCACAAAAACTTCACATCTTTCCCTACTGAGCTGTATGAGTGGATCATGAAGCTAGCAAATAGCCAAGGAAGGTGGAAACTTGATAATCCTTTTGTGTGGATTCCAGAATTGGTGCGCAGATTGGAAGCATCAAAGGATAATATCCTCCATGTTGTTGATCACCGTGTTGATCGAATTATAGGAGGATTCATTACTAAGTTTGCGGTAGATACATCAATCAACTATAGCAAGGCAGAATGATTCTTTCTCAAGGGACTGTGAGGTAAGTACGTTAAGTTTCTAAACACTTGGATTAAAATGCTACTATGTGAAAAATGGATTATGCGAATACATTGATGTTTGGGGCTACACGAAGTGGGGGAATTTACAAAAATGAAGGTAGTTCAGAACTATAAACTAGCCTGTTGATTTCACCTCCGCAAGGTGATGAGGAAGAGCTTGTGAAGGTCTCACCAAGAAGTGTGATCAATTTGATAAGGTAGAGGATTCCGTGAATACCACCCCCACCCACACCACTACGAGTTTCACCATCTTCACACCCATCTTTTCCCATACCACCTCCGCCACCACTGCGTTTCAATATGGCAAGCTCGATAAAGTTTCTGGTGCTCAAGAGAGTAGGAAATGAAGATCCGGACCAGTTTTGGTTCATGATAAAACTTGTATGGGAAGCACAGGGAGTTACAGATGACAATATAAAGAAAGCAATGTTGGTTAGTGCTCTGCAGGATCGCACGCTAACCTGGTATATTAAGCATTCTAAAGACAATCCAAATGCGGGGATCTTAGATATCCAAACTGCGCTGAATAGAGAATTTGGAAGGCCAAAGTCAGAGGCACAGTCGATCATTGGGTTCAAGGTGATCATGATGCTACCAGGCAAGACTCCCTGGGAGTTAGATCAGAGACTAAAGTGCACAATTCGTGAAGCTAATATGACTTTGATGGATGGACAACACTGTGAATGGTTTGTAGCATCGCTAATGCCGCATTTAAGGAACACACTATCACAACAGAGGCTAACAACTTAGGCCAAGGCCTTGGAGATAGCGATGAGGCTATATGAAACCCAAATATAGTATCCTAACCTAGGAGTTTAGCAGATCCACGCGCAGTTGAAAGACTTGTGCCTTGAGATTCAAAGTTTGAAACAAGATAGGAAAGCTCACCCAGAAGTGCGTGATGAGGTATGGTGTGTTAAATGTAAGGGTTAGGGTCATGACAAGGACCATTGCCCAGTGTTCAAAAATTACCTTGCGAGAGGAGGACCAATGTCGTTAAGGCCGGAGGCCCAATTAGGACCTAGCACAGCTCCTGCATTGTGTTGTGTAATTTGTTAAATAGGAGGAAATCATGTTACGGAAAACTGGCATTTGTTACAAAATTACACACTGAATTCACAACAGTTGTTCTGTAATTTTTGTAGATCAGTGGGACATGATGAACGAACCTGTAGAAGCTATGAACTGATGATGGATAGGACTCCCACCTACAGAGTTCAGGCTGAAATCCGGCCCCTTGACCAAAACACAGGAGTGGCGCGAATCGGATTTCAGGGGCACGGACGAGGCCGATGTGGAGGAGGACCTCGAAGAGGTCACGAGCAACTAATATGTTTCAATTGTGGGGGGATAGGACATTATGCCTGTGATTGTATGAATCCAATGCACCCCTCATGCTTGTATTGTACATTGTT
The DNA here is from genome assembly GCA_000404065.3 of Pinus taeda. Taxonomy (NCBI): domain Eukaryota; kingdom Viridiplantae; phylum Streptophyta; class Pinopsida; order Pinales; family Pinaceae; genus Pinus; species Pinus taeda. The sequence goes on along the minus strand of APFE031685065.1, from coordinate 21,734 downwards.
TGATCATGAGACAGAGGATTGTCCCACACTAATAGTGAGGTTGCATGACAAGGGAGCGCCCCAACCTCCCCCGACTTAGAACCTGCAAATGATGATGTCTGAGCCACGCGAGGAAGACCCTAATGTGAACATTGTGCTCTAAAGTGGAATTATGACAAGGGATGACAAAGGCAAGCAACCTGAAGATAGTACTTGGGTTAACAAGGCTCCAACGAAAGAACTAGAGTTTGACTTGGAGCGTGCTAAGGAAACCTTCATGGAAGCTAGGAAGAGCTTCATTAATGCCTCCACTTCAGGAAGCAAAGATAGACTAGAGCTGGAAATGGACCCATCGATGCTCACGATGTTCCTAGAACCATGCATGAAGGTGCTACACGATATCAAGGTGGTAAAGGGATTACAGGAACTCATTAATTGATGCGCTGGGACCGCTCTAGGAGAACCGTGCATAGTCCAGAAGATTGGAAAGCACACGACGAGGATGGGAAGAGAAATGAGGTTGACCATGTAGAATGGGGAATGTGAGATGGACCAAGTGATTTTGGACCTAGGATCAAACGCGAACGTTCTACCAAAGCAGCCATAGGAGCACATGGGAAGGCCTACGCTACAATGGTCTCTTATCCAACTGTGAATGGTGAACCAACAAAAGATCCTACCTATGGGAAGATTGCAGGGAATCACAGTGGATATTGAAGGAGCAAGCACGCTTGTAGATTTTGAAGTGATAGAGATTGCTGATGATAACAATTCCTACCCTACGCTATTAGGAATATATTGGGCCACTGACATGAATGGGGTGATAAATCTGAAGAAGCGCAAGATGATTTTTGAGAAAAAGTCTCTACGCATAGTTGTACCTTTGGACCCTGTAGAAGGATCGTGCTACACGGAGCCAGTGCACGACTATGAAAGAGACGACGATTTAGACTACATCTACAAGATAACCTCTTAAGAGCAAGACTGGGTAAATCCCACCGTGGATGGGCGAATCTCATGGGAGCGTGAAATCTCCTGTACGTCAGATTCAGATGAAGAGATAGAGTGATGGTAGATCTAGTTACACGAGGTAACCACGCTGAACTACAACATGATGACAAGATTGATGTGTTGCGTATTGACAGAGGAAAGGGATCTACCTATGTATGATGGGTTAAGCGAGGTAGATGCCTTCCAGAATAGATTCAAAAGAGAAGTGTCAAAACAGCAATGTTTCGAGGCTTTGAAATGGGTATTGCACGCTACGCCCATGAGGTGGTGGGGTGTGCACCGAGGAAGCTTTGAGGACTAGCGCGAATGTAGGAGAATGATGCGCATGCATTTTGGGAAGCCTCAGATGTGACTAACAAACAAGTATGACGGACAGGACGGATGGGATGATCCATGCATGCACCTCACCAAGTGGACAAAGGTCTATGGGGAAGAGCCACAACCTGAGTGGGTGCACCTATTCTGTCATACCCTTGAAGTTATACCCATGAACTAGTATATAGAGACAGAGCTCTACCATGGGACAAGTGAATGGAATATCTTGTGCAAACGGTTTCTGTTAACCTTCACATTTGAGGATCGTTGGTGGGACACTGTTGATGATGCACTACAAGCAATAAAAGCATCTATCTTTAAGATACCCCAGGAGCCAATAAAATTGATTTAGGCTAAATAGGATACTTAGCTGAGCTGCACACTGGATTGTTATAATGTAAATACTGAAGAAGATGACAAGGACCCACGAAAAGTTAACATTCCATAAACTGAAGGATATTGCGAGGTTCAAGGAACACTAATTGAAGACCTTGACATTATCGCATCGGTAATAACAAAGAAAGTGAACATTGGTAAAGAAGCTGAACCTAAGTATGCAATGCTCGGCGACTACTGGGATGATGCGGTAGTGGATAAGGTTGTCGAGTTATTCCGTGAGTACCAGGACCTATTCCCAACCAAGATCATGGACTTAAAAGAAATTGTCGAAGATTTAGGAATGATGCGGATCACATTAAAGCCTGACGTGAAGCCAGTTAAGCAGAGGCCCTACTGCTTGAATAAAAAAATACAAGGAGAAGGTCCGCGTAGAACTAGACAAAATGCTCATAGCAGGAATCATTGATCCGATGGAAGAATCCGATTGGGTAAGCCCTATGGTGGTGCAGGAAAAAAAGCAAAAGGGCGAGATAAGAATATGCATGGAACTCCAAAAATTGAATGATGCGTGTGTGCATGACCCATTACCAACTCCGTTCACAGATGAAGTACTGGAAAACATCGGCAGGCAATAAGCATACTCTTTTACTGATGGGTTCTCGGGTACCACTAGATCGAAGTCGCACTAGAAGATAGGATCAAGACCACCTTCACAACTGTGTGGCGCTGCTTTCAATACACCATTATTCCGTTTGGGTTGAAGAACGCACCGCCCATATTTTCGCACATAATTGTTGCAGCATTCAAGAAATATATCCACAAGTTCCTATAGGTTTATCTGGATGATTGGACTGTATTTGGATTGGTTAAGCACCATGTAGTGAGCTTATGCTTGATGTTGGATACCTGCTGATGACACCAAATCATGTTGAACCTCAAAAAGTGTACGTTACTCATTCCCTTTACGAACCTATTGGGACATGTGGTTTGCAAACAGGGACTGATGGTCAACCCTGTGAAGATTGCGGTGATTTTGAATTTGGAAGCACCGCGAAGTGTCAAACAACTGCAAGCTACCATGGGACAAACAGGGTATTATAGGAATTTCATCAAAAGCTATGCCAAGATCACCACACCGTTGGAGAATTTGTTGAAAAAGGATGTCATGTTCTGCTGGAATGATCACTACATGAAGAGCCTAGTTGTACTAAAAGAAAAATTGGCCTCTGCATTGATCTTGGAGTTCTCGAAATGGGACATAGAGTTTCATCTCCATGTTGACACATCGTGTATAGTGTTGGGGGTGGTACTAACACAGGAGGGTGGAGAGGGTTTGGATCACCCTATCGCATTCACGAGTTGTAGATTGTCTAAAGCAGAAAAGAACTATTCCACCACTGAACGCGAGGGATTGGCTATGGTGTACATGCTCCAAAAATATCAGCACTATCTGCTAGGGGGATGCTGCAAGATGTATACAGATCACTCTGCACTAGAATACTTGGTCAATAAGCTTGTGTTGGGCGGGTGCATTTGTAGGTGGCTCTTATTGTTCCAAGAATATGATTTTGAGGTTGTTGTGAATCCCAGACTCCTGAACGCAGGACTGGATCATTTGTCGCCCATTGAGACGGGAGAGGAACCTACTAGTTTGGAGGAAGGATTACCTCATGCACAACGCTTTTCTATGCGCGTAGTGGATGGACACTTTGAAGACATAATCCACTTTCTTACAACTAGAACTGCACAAAAAGAGTACTTTGTCTAGCAGAAGAAGGAACTGGTGGTGCACATGGAAACTTTTTCTGTCATCGTGAGGCACCTATATAAGATGGGCAATGATGAGATACCGTGAAGGTATGCACCTGAATTTGAACAAAGTCAGATCCTTGCGGACGCGCATGGGGGTGCTATAGGAGGACAATATGTAGGGTGAGTGACCGCGCAAAAGATTCTTCGCCCAGGGTTGTGGTGGCCAACCCTTCATCAGGTTTCAAAAGCACACTGCAAGGCTTGTGATGTATGTCAAAGAACAGGTAAACCATCGTGGAGGGAAGAGATGCCTTTGAATCTGAAAATGATGTTTCATCCCTTTGAAAAGTGGGCGATCAACTTTGTAGGACCTATCAAACCTTAGGGAAAGATAGGCACAAGATACATTATCACTATGATAAAGTACTTGAATCCTTGGGCAGAGGCACAACTAGTAAAATATTGTACGACTGACATGGCCGTGAAGATTCTGTTTGAACACGTATTGACACGATTTGGATGTTCAAAGGTCTTGATGAGTGATCATGGTACACATTTCCTGAACGAAACAATCAGCGCGCTGACAGAAGAATTTCAGGTGCATCATTAGAAGAGCACATCATATCACCCCCAAGACAATGGGACGGTAGAAGCATTTAACAAAATACTAGAAATTGTGCTGACCAAAGTATGCAATGCACATTAGAGTGATTGGGACCTGTGCATACCTACAGTACTATGGGCTTATAGGACTACGTGCAAGAAACTGACAAGATAGACACCTTTCTAGTTGGTCTATTGTGTGGAAGTTGTCATGCCAATGGAGTATATTGTGCCTAGTCTGCGCATAGCAGTGCTCACAAGTATGAAAAACCGCAGAGCCCTGGAGGAGAGGCTCACGCAGTTGGAGGAACTTAAAGAGGAATAGTTTTTGGCTAGCTTCCATTAGTAGTTACAAAAGCAACACAAAAAGTTCTAGCACGATCGACATATTAATTTGTGCACCTTCAAAGTAAACGATTTAGTGTTACTGTATGACAACAAGTTTGATAAATTCCAAGGAAAGTTCAGAATGCATTGGCTGGGATCATATGTTGTTAAGGAGGTCACAAACAGAGGTGCGGTGCAGTTGGTAAAGCTAAATGGAGAACCTTTCCCAAGTAAAGTTAATGGCAGTCGATTGAAGCCATACACGGGTGGCCTCGCTATCTAACTAGCTGATAGAAGCATAGTCTTCACACTCCAAGTAGCTAAAAGAAGGCATGGGACTATAAACAGATGCAGGGAAGTAGTTCTGACACCGCGGTCTCAGAACAACGAGTACAGGAATTCAACAGGCAGCTGCTCAGTGCGCTGTCGACCTTGCAGTTGTTCGAGCAGAGTTGGAGAGTCTCCACGTGAAGATCTTTGCACCGACAAAGTGACTCAAGGACGAGTCACGATGTTTGTGTTGGGGGCCTGTTGGGCATGGAATCCCCCCAAGGCATTTTTTGTGGCTTAAAGCCCATGTTTTGACTAAGTCCATTGTAAAGACTCTGCGAATTGTGGGCACAGAGTACGAAGTCATAAGAGAGTCATAGGGTTGTCCACCCTTTTTTTTATAATGTAATGTTAGTTTGAAAGATCTACCCATGGTCTGCAGGCCATGCGATTGTATAAATAGAGCGAGGCTCTAAGTGTAGAAATAAGAAAAAGAATGAAAGAAGGATGAGTCTAAGAAATTAATGAAGTATTGAGTCGAAGTGTAGAGTTGTGTCTTTGGGCTGTAGGGTAAGAGAAGGCTCTGCACCTGAGTGCGAAGAGGCCTAGTAGTTTGCAACTGAGTGCGAGGACCCCTACATCTAAGTGCATAGGGCAGGTTGAGACTGTAACCATGGGCAGAATTAATAAAAGAGAAGCTTTACCATATTTTTGTGTACCTTTTCCTGTTTTATGTATTATTGAGTATGAATTTTAAGTAACTATTTATGTACTGCACGAACTTATTTGAATGTGCTGACTAATTAAACATAATATAAGGCATTTGTTTACGTGAATTTAAACAACTTTTATAAGAAGATAAGTAAGATCTCAGGTGTAACTTAGGGAAATAGTGCAGATCGCTGCTCCAATAGCGTGAATGCCCCACAACCCCTAGTCAGGATTGCGCGAAGGTGAATATATCAGGGCGGGAAGGCCAGGGAAGTGCGCGAAGTAACCTGTGTGAAGGGACTCATAGTTGGACCAAATCAACCCCTCAAACATCTCAATGGGGCGGAAATCTGGTTCCAGCACCCTCCCCCATACTGCTTTGGGTGAGGCCTCAGTTCGCGTTCCACGAACTATTGCCAAAAGGGCTAGTAGTAAAGGGATTTATTTGGCTAATTAACTTTGAACCTAGGTTAGGCCCCAATAAGCCAACAGACCTTCCAAACTCCATAGTGGTTAGACTTATTGAAGAATGGTTCAAGTTTTTCTTGTAGATTGTCAACGATGACCATAAGCTGGGGAAAATATGGAGAAGCCTGAAGGCATCCATACCGAGGAAGAAGCTGAGGGGGGAACAATCTCTACTAACTTCTCCAAAAGGCACACCAGAAGAGTAAGGAGAAGTAAGAAGAGAACAGGCAGAGAATTCATAATTTATGCTCGCATTGCAGGATTTCAGATCAAGGCCACTGTGATATATCTTAATTCTGATGTCAACATCTTACCAAGAAAGACGTTGGAAGCATTAGGGAAACCTCAATTGACATTCTCACCAATCTAGTTGTGGATGGAAAATTAGTATTGTGTACTTCCAATTGGGAGACTGGAGGATGTGGAGGTAGATGTAGCAGGAGTAAGGACACATGCAAATTTCGAAGTAATAAATATTATGGGAGACAAGGATCCTTATTCATCATTTCTAGGGATAGATTGGGCATATGAAAATTACACTGTCATAGATCTGAAGAAAGAACTAATGATATTTGAGGTAGAAGTAATAAGAGTGATTCAACCACTAGACCCATATTAGGGGCCTAGATTCACAAAACTAGTAGATGAAAGAGAAGAGTTGGGGATGTTGGATCAACCCTGCAAGGTAACGACAGGAAAGAGAGAGGATTACATAAACCCAACAACTGAAGGATTGGTTAGGTGGAGGAGCATTTAGAGCTTTTAGGTTGTCTCATAAGCCACATGGGATTATTGGTAGCAAGGTAGATATGAGGTCAACACCAGACGTTGCACTACAATATGTTAGATTAACTAGATAGGAACAGAGGTAAGAGAATTTCTCATCTTTAATGGTATAGAATCAGTAGATTCATTCCTCAAAAAAATTGATGTAACTGTGCAGGAAGAACATAAAATACCATTATTAAATGTCGCATTGCAAGCGACCCTGACATGATGGTGGGGGGTCCACCATGGCTACCTCCGTGATTGGGAAAAAATTAAGAGAGCAATGAAAGCAAGATTCAGATAGGCGAGGGAATTCCCAGAAGATTTTACAAAGTACAGAGGGGATTATGATCCCCAACAATAATTGGAAAGTTGTAAGGACAGATGGAATCAAGAGGGGGTTCCAAAATAATTATGGGTGCATGGATTCATACATACATTAGGTATATTTCCTAAAGCCTAGTATGTACAAGAAGAGATAAGGAGGAAAATAGGAGATTAGGATAATCTGTCTGCACAATTTGTTAGTATTTTTTCTTTCAGGGACAATGAAAATAGGTTGACTAAGGTGTTACATGCTATCAAGTGGATTCTAGTCACATTAGGTTAGCTATTGGACAAATTCATAGACTAGATAACCTTACAATATTTCAATGAGTCAGGGTACCTAGAAGCAATGGCCTGTGGGAAGGCGGACAAAGAACCTATGAGGATGACCTAGAGGGGTTACGACACTTGACATTCCATGAGACTGAAGGGGAGAGAGGCATACAGGAGGAACCTGTAACTGGTGCTTTGCGCTTAATCCTAGGCGAAAGCACAACATTGGACCAAACGAAAAACCTAAGCTCGCATTGATTGGAGACTACTGGAATGAACAAACTATCAAAGAAATTTTTTATCTCCTAAGAGAATATGAGGATATATTTCCCTCATAAGTTGTGGAACTAAAATGGATTAAGGGAGACATAGGAGTAATGAAAATATTCCTGAAACCTGATGCAAAGCCAGTGGAGCACAGGCCATACAGGTTGACCCAAGAGTCAAAGAGAAGGTAAAGAAAGAGATAGAAAAGATATTAGAGGCATGCATGATTTTTCTAGTGGATGAGGAAAAATGGGTCAGTCCAATAGTGATACAGAACAAAAAGGATGCTACAGAGATAAGGGTCTACATGGACTATCACAACCTTAAGAATGCTTGTGTGCACAACCCCTTTCCAACACCATTCATTGATGTGGTCCTATATAATGTAGCATGGAATGAAGCATATTCCTTTATAGATGGGGCATCACGCTACCACCAAGTTAGAATTGCTAGAGAAAATAAGAAGAAAGCTAGTTTCACTATAGAATGGGGATCATACACCTACCATGTGATGCCATTCAGCCTTAAGAATGAGCCTAACATTTTTTAGAATTGTGATTGTAACCTTCAAGGACTACATCCACAGGTTCTTAGAGGTTTACATGGATTATTGGATAGTATACAGCCTTCTAAAGAAACATTCAAGTCTACTCAAAATAATGTTTTATGGTTGTAGGAAATTAAAGATATGCTTGAACTTAAGAAAATGCATCTTTACGATCCCATTTGGAATACTTTTGGGCCACATTGTGTGCAAGGATAAAGTATGCATATATCATGCCAAGGTTGTGATGATAGTAAACATGGAACCACCTTCCAATATCAAGAAGCACATATAGATGTTGGGGCACACTAGGTACTACTGAAGATTCATCTGCAACTATGACTCCATCACTACACCAATGGGGAAGTTTCCAAGGAAGGAGGAAGCATTTACGTGGTTAGAGGAGTGTCTAGTTTCACTAAACATTCTGAAGGAAAATATTTTAAGTGCACTGATTATAGTGTATCCTGACTGGAATAAGAAATTCTATGTCCATATTGATGCATCTGGTATTGCTCTGGGGGTAGTGTTGGCTTAGCCAGGAGAAGGGAGTCGTGACCACCCAATCTACTTTTCCAGCAAGAAGTTATCAACCACATAAAGTAAGTACACCACAACTGAGAGAGAGAGGCACTGGCTATGGTCTACTCTCTTCAAAAATTTAGACATTACTTACTTGGGGGTCCATTTAACTTTTTTACTAACCAATCCACATTGAAATATATGGTAAACAAGCTTGTGCTTGAGGGGATAATTTTTAGATGGTTGTTACTATTTCAGTAATTTACTTTCAAAGTAATTGAAAAGTTGGACCGATTGGACATGGGACCTGATCACCTCTCAAGGTTGGAGTCAGGGGAAATTGGAAGCCCTTTGGATGATCAGCTACCCAACATCGATTTGTTCAAAGTAGAAGCTATACCAAATTAGCTAGAAGAAATCAGAGTCTTCCTAGCTAGAGGGAAATGTCTGCATGAATACACAGCTACACAAAAATGACACATGGTCATGCGAGAAACCAACTACTAGTTAATTGTAGGTCACCTATATAAATTGGGCTTGAATAAGGTGTTACGGTGGTGTGCCCTTCACCATGAATGACAAGATGTGTTATGGTAATTCTATTCAGAAGTTGTGAGTGGCCACATTGGAGGGAAAGCTATTGTGCAGAAGGTGTTGCAGGCAGGGTTATGGTGACCAACGGTCTATAAGGATGCCAAGCAATGCTCCAAAGGATGCAATATGTGCCAAAGGATTGGGAAGTTGTCACATCACGATAGACTCCCATCACAGCTGGTACATACCTTACAAATATTTGAAAAATGGGCAGTCAATTTGATAGGGTTGATCAATCCCTCGACACGTCACTCTGATGCCAGGTACATAATCACAACAACATAATATCTTACCAGGTGGGTCGAAGTAACGCCAGTGAAGGGCTATACAATAGATACAACCACAAGGTTTGTATTTGATAATGTCATCTCACAGTTAAGATGCCCCAGGATCCTGACTAGTGACCAAGGAGCTCACTTCATCAATGAAATAATTGCTTTACAGATACAAAAATTCATGATACATCATCACAAGAGCAGTCCATACCACCCACAATCTAATGGAATAGTAGAAGAATTCAACAAAATATTGGAAAATGAGCTAACAAAAATATTCTCAACCAATAAAGATGATTGGGACGAGAGGGTGCCAACAAAACTATGGGCATATCACACAATGGTGAAGCAACTACACAAACAAACACCCTTCCAACTTGTGTATGGATGAGAAGCTGTGGTGATAGCTAAATTCTTGATTCCAAGCATCTTTATTGCTGATACACTAAAATGATGGAGGGGGCGTCACTCCAGAAGCGATTTATGAACTATTAGAGCTTGATGAAGCACGCTTACCAGTAGATTTTCACCAAACGGTTGAGCAAAGAAGGTATAAAGTGTGGCATGACAAGCACATCAAGAAGAAGGCATTTACACTCGGTCTTACAGGTCTATTTGGGCACATCACTCTTGACATTTAGATCAGTACAATTAGGGCTCATCAAACCCTAATTCAGTTGTTACATGCCATAGACAAGTCATCACATTGAAAGCTTCCTTCCATGAAAGTTTCCTGGCCTAAAGCCTTGCTGAAATGCCTCCTTGGGACACCAGTGCAACCTTCGTTAGGAGAAACTGCATTGCAGAGTAGGCAAGCCCATTCTAGCTTGCACTGCAGTGCACTTAGGCCCTCTTTGATCTATCTTGGGTGAGATTGAGTGAAATTTGCATAGGGTTCTAGGAATATTCCTTGATTCTAGATGATTCTAGAAGTATCCCATCTCTTATCTCCTCCTATGAGCTCGAAATTGGATAGGCTAAGGATCCATTAACGTCCTATCCTCTCATTCCTTTCTCCATGGAAACTAACTCCAAGTTTGGAAGGCCATTCAATACCCTCATTTATGACAAAACCACATCCATTTCCTATAAATTGAGCACTCATCATAGTGATCAGGGGGCTAGAATTTGAATTTTGTAGGGAAATTCTATTGGTTTGAGAATTGAGTTCATGTCAAGAAATGTTATGCTGCTGGATTGGTGTGCTTTTGATGTGGTGAGGGTTGGACTAAAGCTGGAGGAGTGGCGTAGGATCAAATTGTATTGGGTGAAACTCTTCCTTCTACATTAATGAAGAGTTTATTCCTTTTCTCATATTCTTGTTCATATCTATGATGATTATGTGTTTCAATGTCTTCGATTCCATTGGATTATAGTAGATAGATCATGTATGCTTTGATCGTTTGTTGTTTCTGTTTCTCTTGATACAGATACCAATTGAACGGGTTTAGTTCAAGTGGGAGTGATGGGAGCGATTCAAAGGGGATTGAGGAAGCGAAAGACTACAAGTAAGTTCCTTCATCTCATCTATCTACTATAGGAAAAGGTTAAACTACTTTCTTTTTGTTGTTCTAGGTGTAGCTACCCACCTAGGGAAAATGTGTTTATCCATAGATTAAAATTCCATATAAAAAATTGGTGACCATACTAGGGAACGACTGTCATTCCTAGTAGTTTAACCTTATCATATTACATCCTAGTAAACTTTATTTGACTTCATTGATCTCTTTTCAATCATTTTGAAGTTTTTTGGTTGAAATTTGCACTAGAATGCCTATTCTAGGAATGTGTTGGTACCAATGCACCCTTGGTTAGGGGAGAGTGCACTGCAGTGGACCCTTGGCTTAGAGACAATGCTCTACAGTGCACTATCTCCCACTTTGGCCTGCGCTGATCCTGCTTAGGCTTAAAAACCCACCTTTGGTTTGATTTTTCCAAAGTTTCTTCTGTTTTTGTTTGCTAAAAGATCAATGTTTCTTATGGTTCTGAAATAAAGTTGTATTTCTCCTCCTAGCCCTGCTTTGGCCTTAATTATTTAGTGTTTCTTAAATGATTTCTTTATTATTATCAATTCATTGTCAAAGTCATCTTATAGCTGATTAATCTTTTCTGAAAAGAAAGTGTCGTAAAGTCTTCATTTATTTCAAAAAGGAACTGTTGCAAAGTATTTGTTTCTTGAGAAAAGTATTGATTGATTGCATGTGAATTTAGTTTCCTTTTGTTCATCTAAAAATTAAGGGAAATAAAAAGAAAAACTTGCATTTTGCATCTAGAGGTTTGTGTGTGCTTGTGGGAATATTATAGGGAAAGTTGCTTTAGATGTGCTCTTTGTTATTTGATTAAACATTCTGATTGCTCTATCCCTTGTAGTTAAGGTTTTCATTGTTCAAATAAAATGAAAAGAATGCTTCTCATCATATTTGCATTCTAGAAATTTCAAAGACATCATGTGGTGAACCTAAAAGACAAATTCTTAAACAAGATCAACTTAAAAGTTATCTCAATTAACCTAATGGAGCATTGTCACCTAATGAATAACATTTAGAGGTTCTAGGCTAGAGATGTGTTCCGACGTCGTAAAACATAGCAGTTGTCATTAATGGTCTGTGATACATTCCAAGTGCAATACCTCATTCCACGTACGTAAGTATATCGTAGCTCATCCATGTACTTTTGGGAATATCTAGTGATGTTATAGTACGAAAAGTATAATGGAATGCTCTCACTGTGCAGTTTCGCATTAGACAACGCTAACACAGATTGGGCCTCCATGTACTTTTGGGTATATATGGGAGGACTACATTAGGTTTCTATCCATCCATAGGTAATCGAGTCGGCCGCCTTGTATACTGTGGTACACCGAAAACAACATTGGGGAGATTTCCTGCACATATGTTAAGTCCTTGGTTTTCTAAGGCAGTATATTGTAGTTCACAGTTACTTAGAAATCCTTTTTCCTAGATTATCCCTCTTTTTTTTTGTTATGTTATTTTGATTAAAATAAAATTAATTGACCATGGATAACATCCTCCACATGAGTCCTTAGTTGATCTTAGGTTGGTATATATGGCAACAAATTTGGAGTCCACCGAACAAGGAATTCCTTTTGATGGGAATCCTATTCCTTTTCTTCCTTTTAGAAATATTAGTGCTCCTTATATGGCTACATTATCCCTTCCGAGATTTACCATTGGCTTACTAGTATAGTTGTTCTCAACCTCCTTGGCCCCACAACTGAATATTCCTACAACTGTAGAACATTAACCTCCAGTTGATCCTAGAGTTGACCCTTTACCTTCTTCGTCGGTTTTTCTTCCTCCCCTTCTTCCTCTTCGCCTGGTGAAAGTATTGACACTAGTAACGAGGTGGATAAGAAGAATAAGAAAGGGAAGAAGAAGAATAAGAAGAAAATTCAGTAGGGGGCAACCAAGCAACCATTGCTTCGAATGCAACTTCTGATGAGAAACCGTACGATAAGCCTCACAAAGGCTTCTCTGTGTAGGGATTCAATTGTTGAGTTGAGGCTTCTGTGATCCATATCAGGTTTATGAGTTATTTTTGGGTGTAAATCATAAGATCTATCATTTGTCGACACATTTCGAACCAACTAGTGTGGTTCATCGTCAGGACAAGTTAAAGAACTAGATCCAGCTTTGCATGATAAATAGCTTGAGCAGAGCCTCCAATGGCTAACTAGGCCAACGACTAAATTGGACTAGGGACCTTACCTATAAATATATAAATAATTTAATTTAATTGGAAGTCAGTTATAATAACCTTACCTCTAAATAAATAAAAATAATTTAATTTAATTTTTTATATTTATTTACAGGTAAGGTTATTATAACTAACTTCCAATTAAATTAAATTATTTATATATTTAGAGGTAAGGTCCCTAGTCCAATTTAGCCATTGGAGGCTCTACTCAAGCTATGTATCATGCAAAGCTAGATCTGGTTCTTCAACTTGTCCTGACGATGAACCACACTAGTTGGTTCGAAATGCATCGACAAATGATAGATCTTGTGATTTATGCCGAAAAATCTCTCATAAGCCTCACAAAATTTGATATCCTTGCAAACTTTGTATGGGAGACCATCTTCTTCGAAATTGATTTGGTATTCCTCAGACATTAGAAGAATGGTCTTCTTGTTCACATCATCCTATGTCATCAACTTCTGAAGATCATGTTGGTGACACATCATCAACTAGTGGTAGTAAAGTTCATGGAAAGAAGGGTAAAGTTAAATTTCCCTATAGGTTATGCGAAGCGAATCACCCCATTCACCTTTTTCCCTATCTGGATGAAGCCCAAAAAGTGTTGTATAATTGTCCTTCTTCTCCACGGCAACTTCCATCTGGTTACAGGAGACTCTCCCTTAATCCTTCACTAGTTGATGAAGTAATTGACCCAAATCAACCGTCTGTCAAACCCACTCTCCGTGAATGTGAATCCCATGATTCTATACCTGACCAATCACATGTCGAGGAAACAACTGATCCAATTTGACCTTTAGTTAATTGTACCTTTCCCAGAGAGAGTGAGTATGATACCACTTAGGTTCTTTTCATTTCTTCAGATTCCAATGAGCTTGGAGGCAACCCTCCTGTTCCATCAAGACATGAGGAAAATCCTCCCATTCTTGTAACTCCAGGTGGTAATTCTCTCGTTCTTATGGTAACCCCTCCAAGTAGTCTGGTCACTTCCTTTAATTGGAATTGACTGGCAGGATGTCATCTTCCTTCTTATGTGCCTTTCTAGATCATAGTATGGGTTTATAATATCATTGTATCTAGCACTATTATAAATGAAGGTGCATCTGTGAGTATCCATTTCTCCACTGCTTGGCAGACACTAGGTTGGCCACCACTTGTGCCTATTACCTAGAATCTGTTGGCTTTTAACAAAGGAACCAATCAACCATTAGGGATCCTTCCTCAGTTGCCTATTAATTTCGAAAGAAAAATTATTTATCTCAATGCGATGGTAGTCGCAAGCCCTTTAGATTAATATTTACTTCTTGGGTGCAACTATGTTTATGACATGGCAGCTATTGTTTCAACACTCTTTCGAGTGATGTGTTTCCTGCATGAAGGCAAGATTGTCACCATTGACCAGCTTTCATTTCCTAGTCCAAATATTGCTTCCAATCAACCATCTTCCCTAAATGGTCCTTTTGTCCCAATGGTATCTTCCCTGCCATGGGTCAATTATGTGGCAACCTGTTCCATGCCTACATCAACTCACGATCAATTCCATGATGTTGTGCATTATGTACTAGGGGCATTGGAACTAGATCTCTCTAATGGATTACTTTCTACATATCCCTTCCTGAGCAGTGTTCTCCCGTCTTATGAGAACCTCTTGGAAGTCATGAACTCTTATGGGTCGTGATCAAGAAATCATGAGAATAGTTCTTGGTCTTGTGTCAACCTTGTTAAAAAATGAAACAAGGAATACAAGGATAGTTCCTGGTCTTTTGTCAACCTCGTTAAAAAATGAAACGAAGAGGATGAGCATAGTTCCTTGTCTTGTGTCAAGCTCGTTAAAAAATGAAACAAGGAATATGAGGATAGTTCTGGTCTTGTGTCAACCTCATGAAAAAATGAAACAAAGAGGATAGGTATAGCTATTTTTCTTGTGTCAAGCTTGTTAAAAAATGAAACAAGGAATATGAGGATAGTTCCTGGTCTTGTCTCAACCTCGTTAAAAAATGAAACAAAGAGGATGAGCATAGTTCCTTGTCTTGTGTCAAGCTTATTAAAAAATGAAACAAGGAATATGAGGATAGTTCCTGGTCTTGTGTCAACCTCATTAAAAAATGAAACCAATAGGATGAGCATAGTTCCTTGTCTTGTGTGAAACTCGTTAAAAAATGAAACAAGCTCACCTGGAGCAAAGTTCCAATTCGAGTCTTTGATTAGATCTCGTAAAATCCCAGTTGAGTCTTTCATTTGATCTCTTAAATAAACCTTCATTCCATCCACCTGATAGCCACGAGTAGTCTACTAAGGTTCATGTAATGAAGCTTGGGGGTTATGCACCTAGAATCGAGTCATCATGCTGAGGGCATGTAAATGAATCCAAGCATAGTTTTTCGTTTCAAGCTTGTGTAAAAATGAAACTGAATCCAAGCATAGTTTTTTGTTTCAAGCTTGTGTAAACATGAAACTGAATCCAAGCATAGTTCCCTATCGATCAAACTTGTGTAAAAATGAACCCATCTCCACTATCTGCTTGGCTAATCATACACTTTCACTTGGTTGTTTTACCCTTTTTGAGGAACAATTGCAATGAGTGGTCTTATTATCTAGTCTCTTCACATAAATCAACATGTTTTGAGAAGTTTCGACATCACCAAAATTAGTTGCTATCCTAGACACCACTCGTTCCTCTAAATGGAGTCCTCTTTAAGTTCTTTTTAGACTCTTGAAAAATGAAAAGATTGCCGAGTTCTTGTCCTTTTTATATTGTTAACAGATTGGAAATGGCATCTATTCAGTATAAGTTTAACCCTTTTCTAGAGTAAGATAGATTATTTACGAGAAAGGAATACGTTGATCGAACATGGTCAATAGGTTCTCTCTTGTATTATTTTATGCTTTTTTGGACTTGAGAGACAAACTAATGAAAAATAGCTTGTGGAGTTTTCTTTTTATCACTTTTCAAACTCTCTAAACATGAAAAGAACTAAGTTCTCATTGTTGTTAAACTCGTTAAAACATCAAATAGCGACAAACTTGTCCATCATGACAAGGTTGAGTTTCACCTTTGCTAGGCTCGGTAAAACATCACATAGCGATGGATTCACCTGAAGGGTGGAATTATACTACAAACATATGTTATCCTCCTCAAGCTTATTAAAAAATAAAGAGGTACTAGTCAGCAATGACTAGGGAAAATGGGAAAAGGGATAAATCACTTTATGGTAGAAAGTCGCTCTTGAACATGACACTTTCACTTCATATCTATGACTATTTGGGTTGGGTTATCTGCTTGATGGTTATCATACCTATGGCCTATCACACCGTGCATCACTTTGGTTTTGGGCTTACATCATTGGCTAGTAATCTGACGATGTCCTCCCATGTTCAACTTCAGATCACATCTTCACATGGTTAGACTCGCACTTGAGCGAATGATTAGACAAGAAAGAAGACCCTAGATCTAGTTTCATCCATCCGAGTTGCAATTTTAGGAGAGTACTAAATCATCTATACAATGACTTTACATGGATGGTCATCCTATCATGGGTCTATATCTATAGACGACTATCTATGTACATGTAATGAAAATTTTATATGCTGAGTATGCCCTCCCTCAGCAATTCATGAAAAAATTCAAAATATCATGATATTATATATTATAATCAATGTAGGTCACCATCCGCTTCAAATCCTTTCCATCACATCGTAAAGCAAATCACTCGACATTATCATTTTCGACTTCATGCTTTAGGGGCCAACTGTTACAGGTCTATTTGGGCACATAGCTCCTAACGTTCATATCAGTACAATTAGGTCTCATCAAACCCTAATTTAATTGTTACATGCCCTAGACAAGTCATCACATTCAATGATTCCTTCCATGAAAGTTTCCTCACTTGAAGCCTTACTGAAATTCCTCCTTGGGACACTAGTGCAGCCTTGGTCAGGGGTTACTATGCTGCAGAGCAGGCAGGCCCATTCTGGCCTACACTACAGTGTACTTAGGCCCTCTTTGACTTGTGTTGGGCAATATTGAGCAAACTTTTCATGGGGTTCTGGGAATATTCCTTGATTCTAGATGATTCTAGAAGGATCCCATCTCTTATCTCCTCCTATGAGCTCGAAATTAGATAGGCTATGGATCCATTAACATCCTATCTTCTCAGACCTTTCTCCATGGAAACTAACTCCAAGTTTGGAAGGCCATTCAATACCCTCATTTATGACAAAACCACCTCCATTTCCTATAAATTGAGCACTCATCATAGTGATCAGGGGCTAGAATCTGAAGTTTGTAAGGAAATTCTGTTAGTTTGAGAATTGACTTCATGTCAAGAAATGTTATGTTGCTAGATTGGTGTGCTTTTGATGTGGCGAGGGTTGGACTGAAGCTGGAGGAGTGGCACAGGATCGAACTATATTAGGTGAAATTCTTCCTTCTACATTAATAAAGAGTTTATTCCTTTTCTCATATTCTTGTTCATATCTATGATGATTATGTGTTTCAATGTCTTCGATTCCATTGGATTATAGTAGATAGATCATGTATGCTTTGATCATTTTTTGTTTTTGTTTCTCTTGATATAGGTACCAATTGAGTGAGTTTAATCCAAGTGGGAGCGACAGGAGCAATTCAAAGAGGATTAAGGAAGTGAAAGACTACAAGTAAGTTCCTTCATCTCATCTATCTACTATAGGAAAAGGTTAAACTACTTTGTTTTTGTTGTTATAGGTGTAGCTACCCACCTAGGGAAAATGTGTTTATTCATAGATGCAAATTCCATATAACAGTCGGGGGGCATGTTTTGTTAAATGACAGTAAGTTCCTGAAGTTTCTCAACAAGCTACAAATGTAATGGTTAGGCTCGTTCATTGTTGCAGAAATCAGGTAGTCTGGAGTTGTCAACCTTGCACAACTAGATGGAGTACTCTTACTAGGGTGGATGAATGGCGCATGCCTGAAACCCTTCCATGTGTCAAATATTGCTACTCACAATTGACTAGGTCTCCAAAAGAGGATAATAGGTAGGAATTGTGTCATCATTTATTGCATCAAGGATCTCATTTCTTTTCTTTATTCATATTTAACCTACAGTGATAAGTCAATCTTTAAAATATTTCAAATAAGGTTTTCAGACATCAGTGTCAGTTGCAGATTCAATGTCACCACACGAAAACTATTTGTGGTTGGGGTGGGGGTAAGTCACACATGCTAGGAGTCCTTTCCATAATAATTAGTCAATAATGATGGTGTCAGGTCAGATATTGCGTAAAAGATTTCCCATTATAGAAAAAATTAATTCCTAAACATCTTACATTACGATAACATAATTACCCATCAACTCCACCTTTCATTTTTCGGAAGTATGTTATCCAAGTCAGGTCCAGCTCAGCTGATAGAGGATCAACATGTTCAAGTTAGCATAGGGAAATTTTCATAGTAATTAGTTAGCGAGTCTCATCAGAAAATTCGTGTTGAGATGGTCTACTTATTTTGCGTGGCAATGCCAAATATCTCAGGGTCTGAAGCTAAGGTGATATATTTGTTCAAATCGTAATCTAGCTCTCAACACTGCCATTGAAGGATTTCCTATCAACCGCTAGTGATTTCAGTCTATAAGCAACATTCCAGCATGAAAAAGGAAATTATTTCTGTTCCTAAGGTTGGGTTGGATGTAAGAATTTTAGTTACAGAGCCTCTCTATGGAAAATATGATAAATCCATGCTCGTTGATAATGATTTATCTGATTGCTTTAAATTATCTACTATGGAGAATGAATTATATATACAACCAGTCACAAAGTAGGACAAGACATCAACAATCATGATCAGGAATGACTACAAGGGAATCCAATAGTCTGCTCTGTTACATTTGAGAAGTTTGCCTATGTTTGGCACAACTCTTGCAACAACGCAATGCACAAAATTATTGGTTAGCAGGATGCATGGCGAGTCACTCTGGATGGATAGGGAATATCTAATTAATGCGGTTGACATTCAAAGACATATAGGTTTATTGTCAACAAGAGTTTTGGTTTCAACAGCGTTCCAGACATATTTGAAAAGAGCTAAGAAAGAGGGGGATGTGGACTACTATTCCATGTAAAACACCTAGAGAGGGAGAAGGGAGCGTGCATCGACCTAATAAACAAGGAGAAAATTACGTTCACTTGCGATATCATTGCAGGGAAGTTGATGTGCCATTTCTCAAAGAACAAGTGCACCTTGGACACGATATCGATCTTGTAACATTGTACATAGGGCGCCCAACTAAACTAGTGTACCTTTCTCCTTAATGAGTTTTTTGAAGCCTATGAAGATGTTTACAAGCAGACCATCAACTTCATCTATGGCTATCTGGTAGTTTTTTTAGCAATACGGAAATGGTGCCCACCAGAGGGAAAAGACTTAGTGTGAATCTCAGAGGACCAACCCTTGGCCCTTCGATATGTGGCATGGAGGACTTCAAGGGACCAGAGTAGCAAAGGAATCAACGAGGATTTGTTTGGAGGTTGGTATGCCAAAATTATTGAGGTAATCAGAGCCACTGAAAGGATTCCCGTATCATTTCTTAATGAATATTCAACAACAATTTGGTTTGGCGCTTCTCATGGGAGCACCTTCGTAAGGCCTCTTTGTGTTCACCCGCACACCTTTCAGATACGAGCCAAGAAATTCATGTTATCAGCTGAAGCTTTTCATGTAGAGGTCGGGTCATACCCAGGGGTCATAGTGGAAATTAGAGAAGGGAAGGGACTATACTTTTTCGATGGGATGGTACCCCCCAATGTTACTAGGTGAAATAGTTGTGTACACTAGGAAGTGGATCGCTAAACATGAGCTACAGTCGGTCATCACACAAATGAAGAAGTAGATGAGCTCGCTCAAGGTTACCAATGCGAGTATCACCATTTCATTAGGTTTTGTCCCAACTCAGGTAAATCACAAAGTTTTATGCAATAGGACCATATGGTTACCATCCCCCTTGTTGTTTCCATACCATCTGGATAGCCTCTTTCGCAGTCTAAGTCGACCATCCCCAAGCCCCATAAAACAAAAAGCACCAAGCCTCCAACCATAGGCAAGACGAAAAAATCAAAACCTGTAGTGAAGATTGTCGACCTCACCATTGAGGGAGACTATTCTGCCATGACCTCACCCGTCATAGAAGAAATCCCACCTTCTAGCTCCATAGTTTTGTTGAACTTGCACGATCCACCCCCGCACATTGCATTGACCTCCGCAACCCTGTTAGATCCAATTCCCTCTCGGACACAGCTAGGCATAGAAGAGATAAAGGTCGATTTAATTATTCTATCAACCACGACAGTCCCTAGCTAAGAAAATTTCACCACCTCCATGCTATCATTGTTACTAGAGTTGGGCCCATTGCTGAACACAACGCCCATCATTTTGCAATCACTTGTTACCGTTGTTGAGCCCTTTGTGCTCCCATTTATTTTTAAATCTGATCCAAGTGGATATTGGTGGCCACTTAGCAATTCCACTTAGACCCCTACCATTGTTTCTTTCAGTTTTTCAATTTCTTTAATTGTAGCATAGTTTACTATTTTTAGCAGTTTTTCAGGTCCTAAACTTTTAGAGCCATTTTGAGGTCCTAAATGATGTTTTTTTGGCAATATACCACCAACAATTTTTTGTTAAAATTGTCCTTTCCATCGTAGTCCTTGGAGAGATCCTTCCAATGGGGTATCATGCATGTCAAGCAAATATAATATGACTAAGTCACAACCCCGGGAAGTTAGTTGTCCAACTAATCCCAACAGGGCCCGTAAACTCTTGGTGTTACATCTCCTGAGGTTAGGGTTTTTGGTTGTTTATGGTTTTCTCTTATTGTTCAACAATAAAAAGGCCCTTGAGCTTCATTGTAAGGTAGTTTAGAGGCATGTAGCTACCACATCTCTTCTCAAGGATAAGCTAACATCGCCCGAGTTAGTTAATTCCATTTCTGTTACTAGGCATAATTCAGTATTTTACATTAATGAGATGATGTATTATTTCGGCTGCATTTCTGTATTTATGGTTATATTTGTAATTTGTTGTGTTCCTTTTTAAACATGGATTAGTGGAATGTCAAAGTTAACTTGTACCTTAAAGGGTGTGGTACTTCCAGAGTAGCTGCTGGAAGTAGAAGTGTTGCCCTTGGGTAGCCGTTGAAGGATCTGGGAAAAGTTGTCCATCATCACATTCCTTTGTCACTCGAGGGCCTTTTCGAGCAAGATTTTAATAGGATCTCCTGCCCCCTCATCTTTGCTTTCATCCGCCATGGGAGGTCGTCGGGATTTACGAGGCTGGTCTTGCAAAGGTTTGACCAGTTCAAGCCCTAACTCCTTATATCTCGACCTCGTTGGGGACATGCAAAGAAAAATAGAGAAAGAGCAGACTGCTCTCATACCATTGATCCAGATTTAAATAGGAACACAACAAATTACAGATATAAACATAAATATAAAGATGTAGCAGAAATAATACTTCATTTCATTAATGTAAAATACTGAAATATATCTAGTAACAGAAATGGAAATAAACTAGCTCAGGCGATGGTAGATTATCCCTGAGAAGAGATTTGGTGGCTACATGCCTCTAAACTGTTGGGTTGTGTTATATTCTTTCCACGACTAACCTACGTAGTGAACCGGGGGGTTAGAGGGGGGGCGGA